>JAEIFV010001554.1:0-21273 GCA_018904265.1 Lordiphosa collinella | reverse complement strand
GATCTAAAAATTTTTGGGTCATCTGCATACACATTAGAGAGTGTGAGTTTAGTAGGCAACCGATATCATTAACAAATAGTGAAACATAGCAATGATCTAGTACACTCTCTTCGAGGGAGGCCAGATGTTGCTATGTAGGTGCTTGAACGTATGCCATTAATGAGAACTTGGTAATGATCATCTATCAAGATAAGACAAACCAATGATGGACAAGAAATATTGGCAAGTTTGGATAAAAGAGCATATGACAGATTGGTCAAATGCTTTAGTAAAAAATCAGTGTAGATCACATCGACTTGACAACGATTTTCAAAATGCGGAAATGCAGATATTGATAAATACTGCTAAATTCGTTACTAGAGTTCACAGAGTAGTTAATCATATCCGCTAAGAAAAAGAAATACTGTTTGGCAGTATTTTTAGATGTACGCCAAGCCTTCGATAGAGTCTGGCATGAGTGTTTGATGTATAAATTGAAGCCGATACTCCCGGAGTGTCTGTGGAGACTTATTGACTCTTTTTTGACGGACAGAGCTTTCTCTGTTGAAGTGCGTGAAGCGCGATCCTTGTTGCGTCCTATTCGAGCTGGAGCTGGCCCACAAGGCAGTGTTCTTGGCCCTGTTTTGTACACAGTGTATACTGCTGATCTTCCATATCTTAATATCCAAGGTTCACTTACTGCCACCTATGCCGATGACACTGTCTTTTTGGCTTCAGGCAACAGTCGCAGATCTGCCTCTAGAAAAGCTCAGGAATTTCTCGACGAATTTGAATGTTGGGCCTCACGATGGAATATAGGTGTTAATGTGGAGAAGACGCAGCATGCTAAAGCTTCGTAGATGCAATACTTCTCGACTCACTTTGGACGGAGCTCGAATTGCCCACAAGGACACCATTACATATCTAGGCGTCACACTGGACAGGAGACTCACCTAGAGACCCCATGTTAATCGGGTGTGTGGCTTTGCCCGTTTAAAACTCCGGAAGATGGACTGGTTACTTCGGCCACAGAGTGGCCTTTCCCTTAAAGCTTAGTTTGTTATGCTTTTCACGATTTCACTAAGTTTGGTAGAAATCGAACATCTATATAGTATAGTTCCCTTAGAAAAGTAAGGTCCGAAAAGTACTAAGTCCTAGTTAGAAAAGCTTATTTGTTTTCAATGGAGGCCGAGCCGATGCTAGTTTTCCCATATTTTTAAGCTTCAGACTAATATGGCTTAGACCGAAAGAAATAAGGTCTGGCACTTTGTATTTCCTTGTGAAAAGAACTAGTTCCGTCTTTTTCGAGTTTATACCCAGGCCTCAAGATGACGCCCGCTCAGAAAATGTCGCCAACACGGTCTGCATGAAGCGACATAAGGTTTTTGGAAAAGCATATGCCACCACCACATGTCCCTTCGCCTCCATGAGGGTCAACGACCCAGAGAAGGGAGGACAGAAACCGAAACTATACCAGTGCAATGTTTAGGTGCTTTTCGCTTCTCGGACACCGGTACACAAAAAGTTAACAAAACATCACATTCGTTCCAGGTTCTGGCAGAATTTTGAAAAACACTTCAAGAAAAATTTACCCAAAATAGTTCTTATCCGGTTGCTGCAGCACCATGGTAAAATTCAATCGTTCCTGCAGCATTTGGGCCACCAACCAATCCAGTCCCGTTATCCGCACCATCAATCCCGTCTGCTTGTCAAACTCGGGACGGGCATAGACCGATTTGAAGATTTGTATGCGCAGCGGATAACCGCGCATATCATGGAACGGCAAGGTGGTCAACGCCTCGCCACCTTCGTAGCGTATCAGGCGACCAAAAGTCAAACCACGTCGTCCAAACGGATCGTAAATCCAAATGCCATCCGTGGCGAGTATATAACGATTGTAGATCTTATGCTGTGTCCACTGCTGACGGCAACTCTGCTCCACTTGCAGCTGCTCCGCCTCGCTAAGCGGTTGATGTTCGGTCAATATATAGAAAGAGACACCCGAACGTTGTGTGCTGCCGCGATGCTGCATAAATTCGCTTAGATTCATCACCCAGGCACGATTATGTCGCTTCTCCGGCTCGCCCCTCACATCCAGTTGTTCCATTAAAGTCAAAGGCAAATGAGAGCGTTGCATAAACCACAAGACATACAAATTGGTGGCATCCTCTTCAGTTCGCAGCACCAGATCCAGGTGGGGCACATCTTGTATGGCCGGAGCCAACAAATCATCCAACTGGCTGAGCGTCAGACTGTTGCTCGTTCTCACGGGAAACGGCGACTGGAGCCACAACAGCAGGATTAGCACACTCGCCATGGCGTTCCACTTTACAAATGAGCCGTTGACTCTGTGTCTCTGACTCTGACTCTGTAAGGGATTCGGAAGTCGAAGTCGTGTTATGACACCTGCAATTTTGGTTTGTTTGCTTGAGCGTAATTAGAGACTCGTTATGTCGGCTCTTGAGGTAAGCGGCTACCGCCCAGCTCCTAAGCAAACAATCCATTTGTTGTTGGTGCCGTTTTCTTGCTTTTTGTTTTCCCATTCCGCCATTCAATTGTCAATTCAGTGCTAAATCAACTCACGACGAAACGAAGAAACGACGAAACAGAGAGCGAAAATGAAAATAGTCACTTGGAATGCGTTTGCCACATAAAAGTTGGCATTTTGCAGGACTTGTGGATATGTCAAGGGGTGGGGGTGGGGGATACCATGGACAAATTGGAGACTTTTGTTGGCAAAACTGCAGAACTTATGTAGGGTAGCTATAGAAAGAATGAGTGACTTGATCTAGGCACGAAAGTATAAAGTTAAGTAGCAGAATTCTTGAATCAAGCACTTTACATACTTTGATCTGAGTTTTACCATTCTTGAATTAAAGTCTCGCCTCTCGAAATTCCTTCACAATATGAAGTATAACAGTTGTAGGGTGGTTCCAATGGAAACGCGCAGCCATAGAGGAAATTGGGGACGACCATCTATATCACATAAGTTATATAGGAACTGAAGAACGAATGAAGTCCCCGGATCCAGACAGAATCTTTTCCTGAGTAGGAAACCGCTACCACACAATCTTTGTATGCTGCGTTTGATTACACTCGGAGAAAAAAAAGAGAATTTTATATTTAGATCAATAATATTTCGTTAAGGAGGAAAACTTATTGATCCACGGTCGAAATGCATGGTCCAGGCATGAATATTGATCAGCAGTCTTTGCCTGTTAACTGTCAGTCCAAAAGCCGTCTCTCCATGCCAGCAATGCCATAACTGCTTTGGAATCTCAAAGCAAAATGAGTGCAAAACACGAAACTGTGAGAGCGGACTTAGCGCTATTCTCTCTCAGTTTCTTTACCTCACTCCCCTTGCCTAAAACACCAAACTGATAAAGAATTTAGCTCGTTTTCAAGAGCGAAAATTGAAAATTCAAAAACGAATAGATTTTTTCAAGTGCGCTCTGTGGAAAGACATACAGACTTGTTCTCAATTCCACTTCCACAAAAGTTTTGTGATTTCAAACCGGTTTTGGACTAGATTTGATCTCTAAATCACAAAACTTTTGTGGAAGTGGAATTGAGAACAAGGCTGATAAAGGTGGTTTTCATTTCAAAGACAGAAGAGGCATCGCATGTTGGATCAGCCTACCATCTTTTCTTCTCCAAACACTGAAGAGACTGGTATGTAGATGCCCACACATCTTAGGCAATCAATAATCCCATCCAATCTCTCACCAGCGCAGCACGCAGACAGCAAAAGATTCACAATCCACTCTCTTGTCTCGAAAATTGCGAAATCGCTGGAGGCTAAACTAAGAGGTATAATTTGCTTGATAGAAAACACGCCGCAAGACTCGGCATCAGACCAAATGACTTCTTTAGAAGCTGCAACTCAGTTGTGTCGTCCTTTTCTAAACGATCGGTCACAAATCTCCGCTCGACTTCCTACTACTTTCTAAATGATTTAACGGGGAAGACCTTACCTCTACGATCACATCGTTGAAAGCGTTTTATGGTAACACAACGGGCCTTCATGGACCTACGTGAAGAAAGGGTATTTTCCCAATTGCATCCGTACACTACCCACAAGCAAAATTCTGAACCTGAAACTAGTAGACACTTGCCTTAAGTAAGCAGCAGTGCGACTGAAACTTCTCAAATCATCCTATTGAAAGTTAGAACAAATGCTTAGGAAAAGGAAATAGTATACCAGTTTAGAAATAGAAAGACAATCTGAAAAAATTGCAAATATAAGGATTACAAATTCCATTCATGTCAATCCTCTAACTGTTTTATCTCTAAGATCTGTTTCTTTATACGGTCATGACTATATCAACTCGAATCTTAGGCCAAGTCTGTCCGTCTGTTTCTTTGCTATCTCCCCCATTAGTTTTAAAGCTGTCTTCGCCATATTTTGCACAAAGTATCGAAATACATATACGCTGCACATTTGTCGGAACCGACCGAATCAGCTGCCATAGGCTCGAAAATGAGTCGAAACTAACAAACTCGAAAAAAACTCAAATGTGAAGCTGAGCCTGGTATGCAGCATTAGCCCCAGGTACTGGTATCACTTGATCAACCTTTGATATGCGGGAAGCTCTGTGCAAAATGGTGCCGCGCGAGCTCACATTTGACCAAAAGCAACAACGTGTTGATGATTCGAGCGAAGTTTCAGCTGTTAACACGTAATACACCCGAGTTTTTTGCGTCGATAAGGTGACAATGGATGAAAACATTTCTCTCCATCACCACACCTGAGTCCAACTGGACGTCGGCTGAAAGTGGACAGCGACCGCGAACCGACTCGAAGCGTGGAAAGCACTTAGAAAGTCCGCTGGCAAAAGTAATGGCTCTCTGTTTTTGGGATGCGCGTGGAATAATTTTTATCGATTATCTTGTGAAGGGAAAACCATCAATAGTGATCATTATTTGGCGTTATTGGGGCGTTTGAAGGTCGAGATCGCGGCGCAAAAGGGCCTCAGTGAAGAAGAAAAAAGTGTTGTTCCCACCCAAGACAAGGCGCCACCGTGCCACAAGTCATTGAGAAACAACGAGCTACAAAAATTCGTAACTGGGCTTGGGAAGTTGCCCCACCGCCAGTCCACTGCCCCAAAAAAATTCGCGACTCTTATTTATTCAGCAATATCTGCGAATTCCACTCTTGCAGACATCCCAGTTGAATTCAAACGAATGCAATTTCCTTTTAGATTGGCATTCGCAATGACAATTAATAAGTCGCAAGGCAAAACATTGTCAGTTTGCGGCTTAGATTTGAGTACACGGACAGTTATACGTGGCGTGTTCTCGTGTGGGCAAAAGAATGTAACAGGCAGAAGGAAGCAACTCGGACCTTTAAAGATATATATTCTTGATCAGCATCAACAGCCGAGTCCATCTAGCCATGTCCGTCTGTCCGTCCGTCTGTCTATCTATCCGTCAGTCCATATGAACAAACAGATCTCAGAGAGGTTAAGAGATAGAGGTTTGACTTGTATGGGACATATGCTTCTTATATCTCCCACAATCTTATAGATAGAAGGTTCGTTCCTTCTGGACATATTTAGTTATCAGGATTATTTATCGATCCGTCAAGGGAATGGTAAAGATCGGATGAACGGTTGTCGAGTTATAAGGAAAACAAATACCGGTAGCAACTTTTCCGGACTTTTTCATCCACTTCGGCATGTAATATTTCGAAAATTTCTTTAATGGTAAGCGCCTACATAGCTGAAGATCTGAAGGTCTAAGTCAAATCTTAGATCTCTAGGTTAAGCGGTTAGGTTAAACATAAAATTTTGGTAGTTATTCCATTTTCATCCACTGTTCGTCTGCCAAAAAAAAAAAAATAAAGGAAAGAGTGGAAAACCCAGTTGCGAGTTGCGAGTTGTTCGTTCCGTTGGCATTGCCATTGTTTGTTGTGTGGACTCATGCGACGCCAAGTCCAAGTGCGGTGGCTGCCCAATTCCTTATCCTGCTCCTGGCCCCCGTCTCTCCCCACGCTATTCTGCCAAATGCAGCAACAAAAACCATCAATAAACTCGCATGTCTACACTTTCCTTTTCACTTTTTGCGCGTGTGTGAGTGTGCGTGGTGTGTGTGGGTGTGTGGGTGTGTGTAGTTTTCAAAATGAAAAATAAATTGGAAAATTGAAAAAGCAATTCATCGCATTAGGAACGTGCAGTGAATGGCAGCAAAACAGCTTCTCCGCAGCTGCCGCTGCCGCTGAGGCTTGTCTATCAACCTGGAACTGGCAGAGACAGCGACAGCGACTTGGTTCCATCCGCAAAGTGCATCAGCCGGAACAGCCGGTTTTATGGCCAGGCGATAAAATCAAATTGAAGTTTTCTTTAGGTGTGGCCAAAAGGAAACGTTTCGCTCATTTATTATTATGACGCTCTGAGGCTGAGTCGGTACTTCCGTGCGTAACTGCAGCTGCATGAGCAACTACTCGTACTGCATCTGGGAAATGAAATCATTTGTAACCCAGCACGTGAGCACGTGAAACTGAAATTTTTTTTTTACAACCAAATTCGATTGGCCATTGTGAGTGCAAATGGGTTTCTGCATTAATGCCACTTCATTTCGTTAACAAAAGGGGGAAAGAAGAAGTTTTTTTTAGTTTTTTTTTGGATGCTTCCTAAGTTTTCCACCCACCGATTACTTCCGTTCCTTTGGCTGTGCAAATTGTTGGAAATAATAATAAAAATGAACAAAAGTATTAAAATGCTCTGCAATCATGTTGGGATTTGTGTGGCGTAGTAAGTAGTGGCGCACCTAGTGCAGCAGCAAATGAACTGAACTTAACGCCGAGGCACTGCATCCGCTGCTTGGCCATGCTGCGATTGTGTGTATGTGGCCTACATAGTAGTAGTTGGCAAAAATGGCCTTCGATTGGATTATATGCCATGTGTGTGTGTGTGCGCTGCAGTTGCAGTTGCTGGCAAAGGTCAGGCACATCGTTTTCCATTGAAATTCCAATTTTTTTATTGCCAATTATGCAGAAATTAGCAGAAAATGGGTAAAATCTACAGCACAAGAATGTGCTGCTCAGAGTCAGCTACTCAGTAGCGACTTATGAATACAACCGAATAAAACTGCCTGTGGTGAATCCAAGTTTAAGTTCAAAAAGACCCAGAAGAACATTTCTTCTTCTTCTTTGGTTATCACAACCGTTTTACGGTCTCGGCCGCTGCCACTAATGCCCGCCACTCGCCTCTGTCCCGAGCGACATTCCACCAGGAGGACACTCCCCAGCTTCGCAATTCTCCCTGCCCTTTGGGGTATTGATTAGCTTTGGGCGCAAATCTCCGCAGCCTTTTTAAATATTGGACAGAGTACATTAGGGTTCAACTTCGGGTATGCTTTCTTCGGACCTTACTCTGCATAGAGGTTGGTGCATGCACCTCTCCTCAAGCCTTGCAGTTAACAATTCAGCACGGTAGCTCAGGAGCGCCAGCATTTTTATTTTGTCGGCCTATGGCTAACAAGACTTCATTATAGTCCGCGGATCTATCTCTATGTTATCGATTGGTGGTGTCGCTACTTCCCCAGAGGCGGCATCGTGTTCGTCATCACCTCCCAGCAGGTTAGAGATAAAGTTTCTCCATTTGTCTAGTGCCACTTTTTTCGGATTTCTGATCAGATTTCCGTGCTGTCCATAAATAGTGTGACTCTGGTCTAAAATCTTCGGTTAGTTGCCTAATCTTTTGGTAGAATTTTCGAGTGTCACCCTTCCGAACAGCACCTCGACTTCCTCCCTCATGCGCCTTTCCTGCTCATTTTTCTTCCTTCTGAAAAGGCGCTTCTCCCTCTCTCCTTTCTCCCGGTATCGCTCCTTAACAGCCTGCGTACACTCAGAAAAAAAATCGCCGTATATTTAAGAAATTCGCCATTGTTTTGGCGCCAAGAAAGATCGCCATTATTTTTAAGATAATTTTTCTTTGAAACTATGGTGATTTTTTCTGAAATTAAAAAAAATTTCTTCAAAGTAGAAAATTTTTTCTTAATATTAAATCATGAAATTTTACTTAAAATTAGGAATCTGATTTCTTGTCAGTAGCAAAGATATTTCTAAAAACTAGAAATAAAATTCTCTAAATCTTAGAAAAATATTTCTAAATTTAAGGAAGAATTACTTAAATTAAGAAATACCTTTGGATATTTTTCAAAAATTTAATATCTTTTCTAAAATTTTTGAATATATTTTTGCTGCTCTGCTTGCTCCGCACCCACAAAACAAACAAGAAGCCCACCCCACTTTTCTCTCCCTCCTACTTTTGCTGTGATAATTTTTTAAATACAACTTTTTGTTTTTTTATTTTTTACGTATCCTTACTGGGATTCGAACTCAGGACTTCGGCACTCTAACCAAGAACGACGGACATTTTAACACTCACCGATACAATAGTGTCGCGCAAGACGGTGGCGAAATGACAGTAAAGAATGCAATCAAGACCGGTGGTAGAATGGCAAGACATTTGCCGGGGCAGCCGCCAGGTCGTGGAAAATTATTTTTATTTTTTTTTTTTTCTTTTGTTTTTTAGTTATGTTGTTTTTAACATTTTCAATATTTTTCCGATATTTTTTACAATACACTGAGGTCTCAAATACATTTTTTCATCAAACGCAAAGCTCGTTACTGCAAGCATCTTTCCTAAAATTTAGAAAATTATTTTCTTGTTTTTAGGTAAAGCACGAGTGCATCGTTTTTTCATTTTTTGGTAAAGACGAGTGCATCGGTTTTTTTTGCCTACTTTTAGGTAAAGACGAGGCATCGTTTTTTTTATTTTAAGGAAATTTTTCTCAATTTTAGGGCTTTTATTTTAATGGTTAGTTTTTTTTAAAATTCAAGTCAAAATTTACCAATTTAGGAAAATTTTCTTAAATCAAGGGCAAAACCATTTTATGGCTAGATTTTCTTAAGTCTAAGATAAAAATTTTTCTGAGTGTAACTTTTTCAACAAACTCACATTGCTCTGTCACTGTCAATGCACCAAAAATAAAAATGAAATCGACGCCGGCAAAACGAACATGCAGCAGCTTTGCTTCGGTTTCTTTTGAGAACTACCGTTATGTTAGAGCAAAGAACGAAAAACAGATTTGCCGTCCGCGCCGAGAGGATACACGCCCAACGGTGACGTTGAGGAGAGTAAGAGCGATGAGCCGATTTTCTAGTTTTCAGAAAGGACTTTTCTCAAAAATAGAAATCTTTATAATTAATATGGTAAAGGTTATGTGGCTACTGGACCTAGAAATGTGAACCAACCTCGTCCAACACACGTTTATGCAAATTTCCTTAGGGAAAAACGGACAATTTATTTGAGTTCAGCGCGTGAAAATGCATTAGGAATGTTTGCTATCGTCTCTGGTTAAAGTGATTGAAGGATTAAAGGGACTGCCACTAATAGAAACCAGTTTAAAGTGCCGCCCTTTTGTTAGCTCTCCCACCACTAACAATGGTAAAAGTCTGGCGAGGTGGCAACTCCACACAAATGCGTTAGTAGCAAAACATTCAACGGTACTACTAAAGCAATTTTGACATTTGAAATAACTTATTTCCTTCTTTCCAGAAACGTCAACGGAGCAAAGAAGACGCTTCGCAATCTAGCCGAACGAAAATGTCTGAAAAACCAATAAAGGGCAAAAGGCAGGCACCGCCACTGCAACTCAACTCGAAGAGGGCACGCCGATCCTTACTTCTGGGTTATAGCAGCGATGATGAAGAGCCATGTTCGTCACAGGCAACGAAAATCTCCGGTACCAGCTCTACCTCATCCACCATTTCGGACTCTTCCTTTGTCTTGGGCTCCACCTCATCATCAGACACTTCATGGGCCATTACAACAAGCACTTCATCAGACTCGCTCCTTGGCACATCTAGCAAGAAACGCTGCTTGGCTGACCTAAATCATCAGACCTCATCTTCAAACACTTCTTGGGCCACTACATCAAGCTCATCATCAGACTCGTTCTTTGGCTCAGGTTGCAAGAAACGCTGCTTGGCTGACCCAAATCATCAGTCCTCATCGTCAGACACTTCATGGTTTACTATATCAAGCACTTCATCAGACTCGCTCCTTGGCTTAGCTCCTTGCAAGAAACGCTCTTGGGCTGACCTAAAAAAGCAGGCTCGTCAATGGAAGGCCAACAAATGTTCTAATCTACAGCATAAGGAGAAGCAGCGCAGTCTTAGTGTGGATGCTGATAAGCCCAAGCGTTTAACTAGCCGTCGTAATAGTCTGTCGCAGGAAACTGATCTTGAGGAAAAGATGTCGGACAATTTGGCAACGAGTTCACCTCAAGCAGGCACTGAGAGGGGACGCAAAAAGTGCAGAGATTGCAAAGAATCGAAGCCTTATGGCATGGGACGTGGTCTGGAATTGCAAAAGGTGGTGCATCATTTCAAAGTAGAAGAATACGTATTCCTAATGGTCGAATGGATTGGCAGCGAAGCGACCGATATAGTGCTTCTTGACGAAATTAGGGATAAATATCCTGCTCGTATAATTTCCTACTTTGAGGGTTTGGAATGTGAATGGAAGTAATGCGGACGGCCAGGGTAAAAACCAACGAAACACAACTCTAGGAAATTTCTACATAAATCTATTTTTATATTCTAATGTAATTATGCAATTTGATACATTAAAAAAAAAGAAAGACAAGCCAAAGCCTAAGCACATTTAAGCAACATTTCGACTAGGAGTGCAAAAAAGCTAATTGGCGCACTCGCAGTTTAAATGTTGCTTAAGTCAACATGCATTTTATTGAGTTAATACTTGAAAAATTTTATTTCAGATAATAAGTAGGTACATTTTCGAACCCTTGTTCTACTGGCAATGACTGACTGGATTGCGCTGTATGCGATTTTAGATCAAACAGTTACTTTACGATTCGCAGCATCTTTGAAGAAGTACGGTCCAATGATGCCACCAGCCCATAAACCGCACCAAACTGTGACTTTTTCTGGATGCATTGGTAGCTCTTGCAATGCTTCTGGCTGATATTCACTTCAAAATCGACAATTCTGCTTATTTACGTACCCATTGAGCCAAAAATGAGCTTCGTCGCTGAACACAATTTTTCGGTAAAAAAGTGGATCTTCGGCCAACTTTCCAAGAGCCCATTCACCAAAAATTCTACGTTGCGGTAGGTCGTTCGGCTTCAATTCTTGCACCAGCTGTATTTTGAAAGGCTTCACACCTAATTCCAAAATTTTCCAGTTGTTGAGTAACAGAGGCCCAATTGCTGCGAACGGCGACGAATCGATAATTGATGGTCATCATTAACACTGGCCGATACAGCTGCGATATTTTCTTCAGTTCGCACTCTACGTAAGCGTGTTGGTGGTTTTATGTCCAGCAATGTAAATTTGGTGCGAAATTTAGTCACAATAGCCCGAATAACCGCTTCAGTGGGTCGATTAAATTGACCATAAAATGGAAGAAGCGCGCGATGAACTTTCTTATCAGAGCACGCATTTCGATAATAAAATTCAATAATTTGCAAGCGAGTTCGTTTGTAAGACAATTCAGTAAAATTATAGACCAAACTGAAGAGGTTTGACAGTTAAACAAAACACGAAACGTGCGCGAGCTGTTTAAACCAGTGTTGCCAAAAAGATAATGGCTAAAAAATCACCTTTTAGTATAGCTGCGATAGAAAAGACAAGTCTTAGTTTGAAAAACTTTTTTATTTTCAATGGAGGCTGCAAGGGTATACAAATCTTCGGCCCAGCCGAAGTTAACTTGCCCAAATTTTTCTAATTCACGAAAGCTGCTTTACCAGTTCAAACAAATGACTTTCGAGACTCTAAGCCAAACCCGACCAGCCCATAACCAACAATGATCGAACAATAATCGAACTTGTGACTTTTTGAATTAATCGACTGCAGTCATTCGTACTTCCAGATGGGATATCATGGTCGTTTGCTGGTATCACAAAATATCATCGGCATAAAAAAGCAGTCTAATATTTGTTTACTTCTTCAAGATTTTTACCAAAACTTTTCTAATTTTATATTTAAAAATGCAAAAGAAAATAAAAATAGTATAGAGATGATTAACTTTAGACATGAATTTCTGTCTTTCTTCTTTTTCTGCAGTGTTGCTCCAAAAAATTAGCGAAAGTTGTTTTTCATTTTGGGCAAACAAAGTGGAATTGTTGCCACCAAAATGCCTGTGGAGTGATATGTAAAGGATTACACTGAAAGCCAAAGAAAGTTAAAGACACCTACCTCATAATCTGTGAGAGGATTGGGGATGTTACCGCAAGACGGAGGGCTGCTTCCCTATACCAGGCCTTAGTATGATAAACCTAAAGCCATGGGAAATCTTCACGAGTACGTGTAGGGCCAGAGGGAGCAGCATTGTCCATTAAACTGCGACTCATATTGCCAAAGGAGCAAGAACGTTGCTCTAGTCTGGCCTCTACTATTGCTTCTCCCGTTGCTGCTGTTCCCCTTTGCCGCCGCTGCAGTCGCAGCATATCTAGTCTTTCCTTAGCCTCGCGCTGAGCCTGGGCCGCTGCCAGCACTTCCGGGAATTCGTTATGGTGATATCTTCTGGTGCTGCTGTCACGTCTTCCAGCTGCTGCTGATGTGGAGGGCACCTCATTTTTCTCTAACCAATCATCAAACTCCTGCATGCGTTCGTACTCCTCTCGCAGGCGCTGCAAGTCACCATTTCTGATGCTATTGTTGAAGATGCGGCGATAATAGACCGTGGACTTTACTTTGTAAGACATGGTAAGGTTAGGTATGTAGGTATTTTAGTTTGTACTTGAAAATTTTGTAACGTCCAAAAGGTAAATAAGTTTTATAATGAAAAGTTTTGGTTAACAAACTCCGACTAAAAAAGTACAGGCCTGCTTAAAATACAAAAAAAAAATTGTATGAAACTATAACATTTCGTTTTGACCTCAGTGAGAGTGAACAATACAGCCATGCTGCCATTTTCGAATTCGCAAAACGTTTGCGATTTGGAGAGAGCAAATTTGGTCGAAAAACCGGTTTCAAATCGCAAAACTTTTGCGAATGCAAAAATGGGAGCATGGCTGATAGTGTTACATTTTGAAACTTCAAGCAACTTTGCGTGTATCCCATGGTGGAGTACGATAAGACACCATTTGATTCGTATTCCGTGCAGAAGGTCCTGAGTTCGATCCCCAGTCAGGTACTCCTGAAGCGCGTCTGATGCCGACCTTCGGGAATGGCCGTTCTCCTGCCAACGAGACGAGCGGATACAATTTTGACTCATTCATTCGTTCATACAGTCATAGATTCGTTGACTGTTATGAGGTACGAAGTCCGCCGGGCCATCTAGTTGTACATAAATATGTGTCCCATTAAGTTCTGGGCGGTCTTTCAAACACCCGACAAATCCATAAAATGAAATCGATATAAATCAACTATGATTTCAGTAGGCCTTACACCCAATGCCTCGCTACAAATACTGAAAATATTTTCAGTTCTATTCCAAACCCTAAATGCTAACGCCGTGTTAACAAAATCGTAAAAATTATATACAAATATATATTTTAATACCCTCTTTTTTTTATTTTGTAATTTGGTTTTTCTTTTTGCTAAAAACACGGAACTTATCTACCACAAAAAATGGCGTCCAACACATCATCGGCCTCGGATTCAGCTTATGAATCGGAATCCATATCGCTGACCCGTATGCATCGCTTCAATCTCCGGCTAATCAAGCTGTATGCCCGTCACGAGTGTTTGTGGAATATAAACGATAGCAAATTCCTGGATGGACAGTGGCAGCAGGAGATATGGGTTCGGATTGCACACGAACTGGACGTGGAGGGCAGCTTGACGGCGGACTTCTGTCGTCAACGCATTCGAGAGCTGCGTCACTGGGAGAATCACTATCGTTTGCAGCGATTGCGACGCACGGCCCAGTCTACTAAAAAGCATCCCGACTATCGACCCTTAAATACCCTTGATTATCCCGTTGATATGGTGCGTCTGACTGTGGCCAATATGGGTCGTGATGTGGCTATGTCGTATACAGGCAGGGATTTGCAGCGTTCCACGGAACTATTGCCCGAGTGTTGCTATGAAGAGGCCTTTCAGTTTCTCAACAAGATCTTTGGCAGCAAGCCAAAGGACTAGAAAGTGGGAATGTGTTCCACTGAGAGGCATTAATAAAGAAACATTTGTCTTCTCTTCGCTATTATGAGAGTTCGGTCAAAAATTGTGGTTTTTCTTTGCACTGGTGGGGATTTCCCCTACTTAGTTACACTTTGTCATTGTGTCTCCTTGTTGCTCTCACATATTCAAATTGATTATCCCGAATTCGGTCATTAAATTAGCCGTCGACTTAGTTTGTCGCTCTTAACTTGTTTTTTTAGTGCCGCTTACAAAGTTAATGCCCCCTTAACAACAGCAGCAAGCAGCAAGGAGCAAGGAGTCCCGTCCTCAGTGCATTAAAAAATCCACATAATGAGCATAAAAGTTGGCGCTGCTTTGCTTTGCCTTTGCTTTTTTAATTCAGGTCATTCCATGTTATTTAGCATAAAATTTTTATATTGTGATAAATGACATTTCTTTGCATTTTACATTTTTATCTTGAGCGGTTTTTTTTTTTCTTTTTCTTTTTGCGTCTTTGGGGTGCGTTTATTCTTGGCTGGGCGGGAAGGGATATAACTCACTGACTGGCTAGCTGGCGATGTGCTGCTGTGTGTTAATTTTTAAAAAGGACGACAACTGTCATGATGCAGCTCAGATGTTGATGATGAGGATGCGAAGAGGAGGATAGGCGTAATAATGATAATGATGAAGACATGGCAACAAAACGTTGTTGGTTTTTGCATCCTAAAAACAGGGTAGCAAAAATGGTCGGAGGGGTTAACTGAGAGAGAGTTATGGGTTGAATCACGGTCGCCACAATTATTATTTTATTGAAACTGGCTTAATAAGATATGATAAATGGTTCTGAATCACTTTTTAGCCGCTTTACTTCTGTTCGGAACTGTATTGAGTAAGGCTGCAAACCTTTTGAAATTCTGCAGAAGGTTCAGTCTGCAAAAACCAAGGTTCGGTTCATTGAACCCCTCAACCCAAGGTTTTGGTTCGAACCAGGGTTTGTTGAACAAAAAAGTGTAGTTGTCATTGTCAAATCCATAAGCTGACATTAACAATTTTTAAGAATTGTTTAGTTTAAGGGGGAACACACTTTGCGATGAGCAAAAGTAGATGGTTTTTAAAAAATTCCAGAAAAAAAAGTATATGAGATTTTTTATTTTTGTTTTTTAATTAAATAGTTTATGAATGAAAGGAAAATACAAAATTTTTTTTTTGTCAATATGAGGGCCGTTCAGAAAGTTATCGGCCTCCGAAAAATGATGAATAAAAAAAAGGTGCCCACATGGTGACCATGGTTGCAGCACTTGGGATAATTTGAAAAAAAAAAAAAAAATGCGGTTATGTTTAGAACTAATGTGACTATCGTTCGGCCCTCCGAAAAAAAATTGAAAATTTTTTTGACAAAATGGCGGACATTTGAAAACAAAAAATTTTTTTTTGCCTTTTTTTTGTAGTGTAGTGTAAAAAAAGTACACTTAAAATATAGGTATCCAAAAGTTGGAGGGCCGAATGATAGCGACGACAATTCTGCGTCGTATAAGCCCTTCCGGAGCAAAATCGGTCCACTGGTTTCCTCTGAATCGTGGCCACCAGTTTGATGGTCGTGGTTTCGAGATAAACGCGTTTAAAGTTTGCAGTTGCTAGGCAAATCGGGTCACTTTGGGTCATTAAAAGGGCTATATCTTCTAAACTATTTCGAATTTTTGAAAATCCTTTTAGGGGGGATATTTTTGAATATCCAAGCTAAAAAAATATGCAAAAAAAAAAAGAAAATTTTTTTTTTCGCAAAGTGTTTTCCCCCTTAAGTCAATGCTCGATTAATTAGCTGAGTTGGTGGAACAGCAAGTATAGTTAAAGTCGTACTTAATGAGCTATTAATATTTATTGTTTAACATATGATTTGTTGGTTGCGAGCTGGCCGCCAGCGCAAAGTTGCACACACTACTGAAACTCCTAGAGATGAGAGATGATACGCTTCGTGATAGTGTGGTAATCGATAGTCGCTCGTGACTAATGTGGGCAGAGCCTGTGGCGCTCCCCCTCCGGTGACCGTGTGGGAGCGAATGAATTAAATGGGTAGAAACTACGGACTTTACGTAGTTGTGTTGATGGCCGGTGGTTGCATCGAGAGAACCTCGATGAGTAAGTTCGTCTGATCCGAAATGATGTTGCCTCTTGTCGAGGTTGATGGCTGAAGCTGCCTCTGGTTGAGGACTTTGTGTTGCCTCGGTTAAGGAGTTCGTTGCCTCGCGTTCAGGGTTTTGCTGCCACGCGTTGAGGGCTTTGCTGCCTTGCAAGCTGACACTTGGCTATGATTGCTCAGCTACTAAGAACAGAAGCACAAAATCTCCTTTCAAGCTGTTATAGCGAGACAGCTTCATCGAGAACCATAGTGACACAACAAAAGTGAAGTTTAAATATATAACGGCTGGCTTGAGTTTTTAAATTGGCGCCTTTGTTCGATAGTAATCGATAAATATTAAAGGCTACCCTGCAAAATGCTCAGCCAAGCGTGAGCCAAAAAGTGAGCAACCCATATAAAAGAGCCGACCCTACGGCGTTTTCAGTCATTCGGACACCGTGGCTCGGTGGGTAAAGATTAGCTCGCGACTGTTTTTATTCCTTTCTTTTTATTGTGTTTATTTTTTTAATGATTTTTTGGTGTCGGTTCTGTTTCTGCCAAAAATTGTAGAGCCTTATACAAGTGACGGTTGACGGTTCGTTGTTGCATGTTCTTGTTCTTTTGCATATGGGACAATTGTCTATGTCTCGAATCCTAGACGCCT
This sequence comes from Lordiphosa collinella, assembly GCA_018904265.1. Classification (NCBI taxonomy): domain Eukaryota; kingdom Metazoa; phylum Arthropoda; class Insecta; order Diptera; family Drosophilidae; genus Lordiphosa; species Lordiphosa collinella. The sequence goes on along the minus strand of JAEIFV010001554.1, from coordinate 4,419 downwards.
TGAACCTCCTGTACTTATTTAGCCAATGATGAGGACCTTGTCTCTGCCTCAGATGAGGACTTTATCGCTGCCTCTGATGATGACTTTGTTGCTTCGCATAGAAGGCTTTGTCGCTGCCTCGGATGAGGATTTTGTCGCTACCTCAGATGAGGACTTTGTCGCTGCCTCTGATGAGGACTTTGATAATCAGGTTCACAGACGTGCGCGTGCTTTGTTGTTCATGTTCACGGGCGTGCGAGTAGTAGACACGACTGAACCAGAATAGATGTGCCTCGGATGAGGACTTTGTCGCTGCCTCTGATGAGGACTTTGTCGCTGCCTCGGATAGAGGACTTTGGCCGAAATCAGAAGACAACATGTTAAAGATCTCCTGAAAAAACGGACGTTCTCTCTCCGGCACCTCCATTTATATAGAAAAGGACTTGAACAAAGAAAACAGGAACAGAAAAAGAGGACTAAGATATTAAAAAAGGAACTAGCAAAATCAATAAAAATGTAAAAGTATTTGTAAAAATGAAAATATTATTGGCGGCCAATGATGAGTTTTAATGAGCAGAACACTAATGTGTAGGACACGGCTGTCTCCATTAAGAAACTTTTTGGCGAAATGGCAAGGCAATAAGTTTGTCCTAACGATCTAATAAGCAAAAACTACCAATCTAAACGCTCATCACAAGAAAACCATCACAAAACTCTGCAAAATAGAAACAATGAACAATCAAAATTATTAAACATACAGGACCCAACAAACGATTCATACTCATTTTTGAACTAATAAACTAAACGATATTCTGCCTATAGAAACCTTGTCGATAAAAACCAGGAACGTTCGAAAACTATTTTGCAGAGCACGTTGCTTGGGAGCTGCGTGAACACATAGGGAAGACAAGGGAGGGATTCTACCGTAAAAGACCTTAGATCAAATAAACGTAGTTTATAACGGAAAATCAACTCATAAAACCGGGGAAGGAACTCACAAGTCAACTACCTAAAAAAATGGACTCGAATAAAAACGAAAATCTTGGAGGTTGGTTCGGAAAAACTACTAAAGCACGAACGCCGATTCGTAACCGAACGATCTGTATCTGGGGGACCGGGGGTGTATTAGGTTGTGACAGCAAGGCGGAGCGTCGGCGACCGACTGACGGATACAACCACGATTATCTTTAAATGTAAACATTTTTGTCGAAATTTTAAAAATGTGTACTTCATTTATTTATGCTTGCAAGGCTTTGTCGCTGCCTCGGATGAGGACTTTGTCGCTGCCTCGGATGAGGACTTTGTCGCTGCCTCAGATGAGGACTTTGTCGCTGCCTCTGATGAGGACTTTGATGATCAAGTTCACAGACGTGCGGATGCGAGAGTATCTAGGTAGCCGTTGCATATTGGCGACAGCCTGCATGTGGGCTCAGGCACGTTTGTTGGAGATCTTGTAGATGTCCCAAGCTGGCAGTAAATGCCAACAAAGAGCGTTCCGAGCGTTTGTGGCCGTTGGAATTCGATCGAGTGGCCAGTTTTCTGTGGTTCATATATGCCAGCGTAGAAGGCAGTTGTCCAGCTGTACAAGTTTGCACGAATCGTGCATGCACGTTGCTCGATGAGGGACGACCGATGTTGCAGGCGTCGAATATGAACAGGGCCGTGGACGCTGAACCAGGAATCAATGGTGGCCAATGGCATCGTTGTCCCGACGTGAGAAGAGTGTTCTGTTGGGGTTGCTGCTTGACTTGGGCGAAAAACACAAGAAGCTACGTGCATACCTTGACAGACACATATGTGTTAGAGTGAGCGCGCGTCGAGTTTTTTTGGGGGACTTTTTATCATGAAATATGCCCTTTTTCAAGCCTACTTTTCATGTGAGAAGGCCTGCAAGCACCTGAGCCTTCGGCTTCCTTTTGCAAAGGAGCCTTCGGCTTAAGAAATTTCTTACTTTCTCAGTACTGCAGATGTACTAACTTTGTAAGACGTAGGAGAGAAGACCTGAGACGTTCGCTGCCAATCTTCTGAGTTGTGAAATTTCATGCCACCAGATGTACTGATTTTTCTCATGTCATGGACGATTAGATGTTATCCAAGCCAATACCGTTTTGCCGGAACTCAGCGTTCCTTTTCAAGTTTGGGCGGAGAAGGGTCAAAAATATCTATAAGTGCACACACGCTAATAGTGGGTCCGGTTTATCTGAATCTCCCAGTTTGATAAAAACCCGAACCGTACCTGTTCTCAGGGGTTCTGTTCCGGATCGGTTTGCAGACTTGGTTTTGAGTCCTGGATTAAACAGTTTTGACTAATTTCCTTACTGTGGAATTGTGTTTGAGAGAATTGTGAAAACAGACTCCATAATTTCTGAGAAAAGACTCTGAACCACTTTTGAACAGCTTTAATTCACTTTGAAAATTGCTTAAATCCCGGATTTAGCTGGTCTAACTTATTTCTTTACTTTGATGACGGTCGCAGCTGTTACTATTTTATTGAAACTGGCTCAATAATTTCTGAACCACTATTAAACGACTTTACTCCACTTTGGAACTGGTTTGGATCCCAGATCTACCAGACTACCTGTGAGCACGGTCGCCACTTATTTTACTTTATTGAAACTGGCTCAATAATATATAAGAAATGTTTCTGTCTGTCCGCTTTACTGGAGATACGGAACTGTTTTGAGTCCTGGACTTACCAGTTTTGACTTTTTCTTTACTTTGATCACGGTCGCCACTTGTTGTATTACTTGGTATTCTCTTATTTTTTTGTTCCACTTTCTATAGGATATCCCAGAACTCGTCTCTTCTTCACTTAAATAAACACTCTTCACTTAGTTTCTTTGGGCCAAAAGCATAAACTGCAAAACACTTGAACTGAGTGGAAAAGAAGGCGAAAGTAAAATAAGCAACAAGAAAAGAAAAACTGAAACAAGAATGAAAAAACGAGAATATGAATAATACGTAGAGGAACAATACGCAGCATGGCAACTGTGGCAGTGGCACTGACTGGGTGTTGATAATGATAGCAAAAGACAAAAGCTATTTCCCCTTCCCCTCCTCTCTCGGTCTGTGAGTGGGGACCATGTCCTTGACGCTTGCAACGTAGTTAAATTGCCTGTCCTTGTCATTTCTAGTAGTAAATCAGACCCTAACAAATGATGAAAAATATGCGTAAAAAACAACAAAAAAAAAAAAAACCCAAAACGAAACAAAATTTAAATAATCACAAACGAGCTGACAAAGATTAAAGGGACATTTCCCTTAGATATGGATGATTTATTTGCTTGTCTTCATATATTTTCAACAACTATGCGAAGAGCAGCAGCAGAAGTCGGTGCATAGTTCATCAAGTTGGTAAACAAACGCATTCCTTTGACTGGGCTTTGGTTCAACAATGTGGACGAGTAGTTTGCTTCAAACAGGCAAACATTCCAAGTGGCTGTGTGGGGGGCGGGCGGCCGAAAGACACTTCATGCATCATGCAGTTAGGGAAATGAAATTTAAAAACCAAGCAAATTATTCAAGTGCCTGGGCTCTTAATCCAAGAGTCAATATCAGCAACAGACAAGCCTGATTTCAAGCACCAGCTTATGCATATTTGCTGAATAAGCTAAGTGCACGGTCGCCACTTTTGAAATTAGGATTAGATTAGAGGAGAACAAGAGTGCAAGAGTAGCGCCTTTGAAATATATTTGACTTAAATGGGGTTAGAATCGATTATAGATTAAGGTCGATTCTATTTGAAATGTTTCCATTGTTTATTTAACCAGTTACATTTTAAGGTTTATTTAATCACATTTTGAAAAAGATCTTTTCTGGTATCACTTGGATATGAAAATTGTAATCTGTATATACAAAAATGGTGTGAAAAATATAAAGAAATTCATCGCTTGCCTGCGAAGGTTTCTAAGTTAAAGAAATGGGCTTGACAAAGTACACCGTTCATCCAATTGCGATGAAACTTTTGGGTGATTTTCAATTGGATTCACAGCAAAAACGAAGTGTCGGAAAGCTGAGGAAAAAGAAGGCTCCATGAAATATTGCCTTCCGACGGATGTACATCTGGAACCGTTCTTTGAGAAAGAGAAATTGGAAGGGAATCCCGAATTCGATTCACAAAGTTCAAAGCAACAACAAAAACACATGCTAAAATACGTTCTCAAAGATGCATTCCTTTTGGTTTTGACGCTTTAATAAAGCGAATGGAACTTTTCACATTTGGAAACGACTTCTTCGGTGAAAGAGAAGTATGAACGATGTGCATTTTAAATGGTGTCAAGTCCGACTGGGATTGCAAGATATGTTTATGGGCCATACCTCTTTGAAAAACTTGCTCAAGACACAAGCATCATACATCAAGACAACATGGACAACTTCATACTGTTCGGACTTGAAACCAGTTACCAAACTTCTTAAAATGCATTAGCGGCGAATTCGGAA
>JAEIFV010001553.1:0-38021 GCA_018904265.1 Lordiphosa collinella | reverse complement strand
GCCAACCCAGCACCAAACGAGCGCCTTCCAAAAACTGGAGGACTAATTTTTGACTGGGCATATACCGGTACATTCTATTGGTTTTGTTTTCCACAAAAAATCGAACATTTTGCCGAGTAAAAATTTACTTCAAATATTTGAAAAATTTTACACACAACTATCTCGCTCGCTTTACAGATTTGTTATGAGGCATTTCGTTCGGTTACCTGTGTACACCTCCCTTAGATGGTTTGGGCAAGGCCTACTGAAATTTGATTTTGGTGAAACGCGAAAAATAAATATAAATATGTTTCTTCTTATAAATCATACAATCAAAATAAGTAGGCTTGAAGTTAAAATTTTGTGAAAATTCGATAAAATACTTTAAATTTGTTTTATAATATGTAAAGTTAGAACAAATGAACGGTACAAAATCACTGGCAGGACTCCCGTAAATCCGAACTTATGTACTTAAGTGTAAACTATTTCAAGCAATGATGCCTCTACTGTCTGTTCTTATTTTCCCTTAACAGAGGGAGTTGATGTAAATGGTTTGATGTATGCAGATGATTTGGCATTACCTGCGGAGACTCCCGAAACTTAAAGCATTTTATGTTAAATAAGCTCTATGACTACTGAAACCCACAGATAAATCTTCGAAGTCCAAGCGTACTGTTGGTTAAAGACGGACGTAATAGATCTCCTAGGGCTGCATTGAAATGAAGCCTAGCTGGAGACAGTTAACAGGGAACACACATACAAGAGAAACTTGCAGGATTCAAAAAGAGGTAGGAAAAACGGTCAAGCCCGACTATATTATACTCAGTAGCTTTCAAAGTTAGTTTAGGTATATGATAAAAAGAGTTAAGGTGTGAAGATCTCGCCGTTTCAGCATAATGGTTTTGTTCTCCTTAACTGAGAACCCGAGTAACGTTCTTCCGATCTACTGCTAGAGCTACAGCTTAGCCTCTTAGAGTGAAGTTTGTGCACTTTTTAATTTGCTTATATTTATGTGGAGGTAATGGTAAATTTTTTGTAGGTATGCCAATTTGTACTGTTAGCTCTTGTGAAGGTCTAGCACTCCGTATTCCTTTACACTTCATTCATGTACCAGTTTTAAAAAAATATGTTTAGCAATTTTTCAAAAGAAGTATGTCTATGTGCAAGCTGCGATTATTGTGTTCTCGCGTTTAAATGTCAGCAAGCTCCAGAAGTGTGATCCGCAATTTCTTTATTCAGCAGCAAGTAGTTTAATTGTTTTTAACCTTTTGGAGATAAAAATGTGTGTTGTAATTTTAATTTTAGGTAGAACGCCACGTGGAACGCATTTGGCGGAGGAAGATCGCGGTCTGACAGAGGCTGTCCGAATCTGGCGTGAATGTTTCATATTGCCGCAGACTAAATCGACATAGAAACATTATGGCGAACTTCCTTAAAAATCCGGAAATGTATGGGAAAATAAAGCGGAGCTGCAGACGGAAATCGATGCACGGTGCAAGAGAGGCAAATTCGACGTCTAGCCGTTGAAAACAACAAGTCTTGCATGGAGATCAAAGGTCAACTGAAGCTTGACATATCCAAAAGGCGTATATCAAATTTTGAAGAAAACGAAACCATTACATATGCCTCCCGCGACGCTGTACCGAGGCTATTAAGCGCCACAAACCTGCCCAGACCTATTATTTGCTGAAAAATACAAGTTTTAGTCTGAGGAGTTCACTAAAGTATATTTTCGGACAAAAAAAAAATATAACCCTAGACTTGGCCCTGACTCGCCAAAAGCATGGCGCGTAAAAGGCAATCACGGCAGCACTGCTATAAGCGAGTCCACGATGGAGGATCATTAACGGTTTGGGCTGGATTTGGGCTGCTGGAAAGTCTCCTCTGTTTTTTATACCAAACCAGAACCACTGCGGAAATGTGAGTTGTTGGAAACAGTGCTGATTGTATTGCTGGAAACAGCTAAAGCTAGAGCTAAATTTAGTGGCAAAAATTGAAAATAAACTTGAACTGCCTGGAGTTTATGACCCATGCGTTCGACTTACGAGGTGTGTTCAAAGGAAATGGTGAATTTTGAATTTTTTAGAAAGTTCCTATTCATTGATATCCATTTTGTCCCCTTCAAAGTATTCGCCCTCGGATATAATACACTTGTGACAACACAATTTCCAATCATCGAAGCACTTCTTAAATGCGCTTTTTTGTATGGCCATCAGATCGTTCTCATTGTGGCAAAACGCTTTCCTTTCACTGTTCTCTTCAGTTTTGGGAATAGGAAAAAGTCGCAGGGAGCCAAATTCGTTGAATACGGTGGTTGAGGCATTTTTAGGGTGTTGTTTTGGCCAAAAAGCTACGAACAAGCATTGATGTGTAAGCTGGTGCATTATCGTGATGCAGAATCCACGATTTGTTTTTCCACAATTCCGATCGTTTGAGCCGTATTGCTTCACGCAAACGTTGCATAACTTCCTTGTAGTATTCCTTATCGACCTCTTGGCAGGAACTCATGATGCACCACACCATTGTAATCAAAGAAAACAGTGAGCAAAACCTTCACATTTGATCGCGCTTGGAGGGCTTTTTCGGTCTTGGCTCATCTGACCACTTCCCTTGGGATGATTGGGCCTTGGCTTCGATGTCATAACTATATACCCTCGTTTCGTCACCAGTTATGACCCGTTTGGCAAGCCCGGATCGTCGTTGACGTCATTCACCAACTCCTGAGCGATACTACTCAAAATTGCTCAAAATTTAGCAAAAATCGAAGAGCAGACAAAAACGTGACTAACCTAAAACAAACTACTAATCGAAATTGGCTGCTAATGCAAACATATGATTAACATATGTGTCCGAATATAACAAAAACAAAATATCGATAATCGAATGAACACAGCCCGCGAAAATTCAAAATTCTCCTTTTCCTTTGAACCAACCTCGTACACAGAATCGGAGAGCAACTTCAGTAGCTAAGACTGGATTAATTATAAGTAATCGTCGGGCTTCGTTTAAAGCAAATCATGAAGAAATGCTTTTTCTTCTCCAAAAAAATGCGTGAATCTCTGACTTATTATAGTTCTTATGTTTAGTTTTCAAAGGTATTTAAAGTCAGACTTTGAAGTAATCTGGATCGGAATTTTCTTTGGAAGGCAGGAACTCTCCTGTGGTTATGGGGGCGTATGAAGCTTACTGCGTCTCAAGTCGACTCACACCTCCACGTGGTAACCCCAGGTAACAGAGCGATGCACCCGCAAAGCTACTGGCTAACGTGAGCGGCGATCCTACCCTGGGACAAATGGGAGGCGCTACTTCGGGCTTGGCACCCCATTCCCGTCTATTACATCCGCCAATGTAAACTGTAACAATGCCTCGAATACGAACCCCCAGATGTCCTCGAGAAATACTCATCGGACGTTACCGCACTTCAGGAAATGCGATGGAAACCAAAGCCTCATGGGAGATCTACTACAGTGGACATGATTCAAAGCACGAGTTTGGCTGTGATTTTGTTGTCAATGAAAGATTGTGCCGCTCTGTCATCAGCTTTACACCAGTTGACAAGCGACTTGCCGCACTCACACTTAAGGCAAAGTATTTTAAGGGGCACACCTAGTGTGATGGCCTAAAAAAAAGGTGATTTTTGGGAATTTTTATTAAAAAAACTACTTTATCAATTATTTCAAAATTTTAAGAATATATTTATACATGTTTCAAGAATATACAGTGAAATTTTTGAAGAAAAAAAAAAATATTTTTTTAAGTTATAGTCGATCTCCAACGGCGCGAAAAAAAAGTTCCTTCACTGCTGCAGTGATTCCGGCCTTCTCCGTCTATGAAATCAAAAAAAAAAAATTCTCGTTAAACTAGATAATATTGTCTGTACAATGACCTATGATAAAAAAAAAAAATCAAAAATTGACAATATGGCGACGTTTTAAAAAAAAAAGTCGAATTTTACCCCAAAATTTTGGTCGTTTTTTGGCTCCTGCCCAAATTCGATTTTTTGATCAAATCAAAAACCGATAGGTCATTGTACGGAGAACTATATATAGAACATGTAAAAAAAATTCGATAGTGATCGGATCATTTGTTTTTGAGTAATCACTGCAGCAAATTCGGAAAATGCTGTTTCGAGAAAAACGCGTTTAAAGATAAAATGATCGTCTCTCTAGCTGCCGAGCGGCTGCTCTTTAAATTGCTATAACTCAAAACTATTTGAGATATCGATTTGAAATTTTAATATGTTATTTTTAAAGGTGTAATCTACCGAAATATGAAAAAAAGAAAAATCGATTTTTTGAAATTTCACACTAGGTGTGCCCCTTAATATTAGTATTTTTTTTTTTTTTTTTTTCGACAGAAGACAAGAACGAATCGGAAAAAGACGATTTCTATGAGCGCCTAGAAACCTATATGAGCGCTGCCCCGATCACGACATCAAGATCGTGCATGGCGACTTTAACGCAAAAATCGGGAGAGAAGTTTTTCGTCCGATTATCGGCCGGTTTAGCCTGCACAAAAAAACCTCCGATAATGAAGAGAGGCTAATATTGATATCATCGGCAAAAACGAATCCGCGGTAAAACGGGCGTTCTCAGAGATAGAGAAGCAGTCAAAACTTATGGGCTAACCGGTAAATGAGGATAAGACGAAGTACCTACTATCAACGCGCAGTGAGTCTACGCTTGGACAATCTGAGAATACAATTTCAAGGTTGTTAAAGAATTTGTCTACCTCGGAACGACGATAACCAGCGACAACAACACCAGTCTGGAAATCCGAAGAAGAACTACTCTTGCAAACCGATTGGGGGTAGACGGGCTTCAAGAGCAGAGCCCTCGGAAAACTATCGAATATGCTCGAATGGCGCTCATCCCCCCTCCTCTACGAAACAGAAGCATAAACAACAACAACAACAACGGATGAGGCGGCAATTGGCGTGTTCGAGAAAAAGGTCCGAGAGTTTTGTGGACGTAGCTCTAAGGGCCACTATCGATAGTTTGCGAGCACTAGGGAACAGCTACCAATTCCGATTCCCCATAATCCGATCGAAATCGAAAATCGGAACAGGCCTGATTGTCTTCCTTGTCTAGTTTTATCGTCATTGCGTAGTTTGGATCGTCTTATTCGGGATGCATAGGATTGAGTGGAAAGGCATACCTTTAGGAAAAATTTCCATTTGGAGCTTTTGGATACTCTTGATTGCAAAGATAATTTTTCCATGTGATAGTAATTGCAGTTTTTCGCCTTGTAAATGAAAAGTTGCGTTCACATACAATGTCGGGAATACATTTTTTTGTCAGCCATTGAATACAAAATTTGAGATTATTGACAGCTTTCTTTGAACGTATAAGGCAGCTCTCTGGCAATACTTCTGGCAGGCGTTCACACATGTATGAAAGCAATTGACAATCAAATTGCTTGCACTTTCGGCTAGACTAGAAGTCGTTTAAGCTTCAGTAAGATTATAGTTCATTTCATATGCCCTTAGAAAGTTATGATGTAAATTCATGCCGACTTTTCATATTTTTATGCAAAGTTAATCAAATGTAGAATGGGTTTCCAAATTTAGCACTGTGTGATTAGCCCCACAAACCACATTAAAAAAAAACCGTTAAATCGGCCCAATTTCAACCTCTCGTGGTAATTAAATCAATGAACCTTTTGTTCCATTGACACTTTTGCAGACATGTGGAAACCAGTTCAAACATCCATCAAGTCCAAGAAAACAAAAAACGCAGAACTCTGCGGGTGATCGTCATTAAAAAGATGACAAAGCGATGTCAACAAGACATTTTTTGATTAACGACCTGGAAAACAAAAATAAGTTGCCAGCAAACCAAGTCAAGCTTTAAATTTAAACTAAGTGACCAAAAAAAACAGAAACACACACAGACCAAAAATGTTGTTGAAGGTAAAATATCAATTTAAAAGGCCATAAAAATATTTCATTGCTGGGTATGGAGCGACTCTTGTCGATATTCTGTTTCGATTTCGAATTAAAAGATTATGACGATAATAAAACTTGACTAATCATTTTTATTACACGTCCATATACCAGTTCCGTGGCCTTTTACCCCTTTTTTGGTCTTCCCAGAATCCGTAGAATCTTGATAAGCGCCCGGCCGGCTGCCCACGAAAGTCCCACGAAATCAAAACACAAATTTGTTTATTAATTTTTCATAACTTAAATACATATTTATTTATATTTTTGTTTGTTTGTTTGTTGGTTTTTTTGGGCTTGCGTAATAAATTAGGAGACTAATTGAAATAATGTCGGAAAACGTACTTAGAGATACTTGTGTTCAATGAATCGGTGAAATTAGAGTCTATTTCGGGTTTTAAACATGCTTTGTCATGGCTCTACCAACTAAATTAACTATGAATGTGACATACATTTCAATCATTCGCCAGTAAGTGATATGGAAAGCATTTTGCAATAAATTTCTTTTATACATTTAATATCACAATTTCTCTTTTGTTTTTTTCATTATTTTTTAATTTTGTTTCGTTTTGTTTTGTTTGTTTTGTGTCGCAAAGCAAAAGGTTGATGTCGAAATATGCCTGAAGTTGTTGCTGCATTTTTGTTTTGCCGTATGTACAAGAAAAATATATAAATCTAATTTACGAGTTATGCGTAAGGAGTAGTAGGAAACAAAAGCATCTAAAAATTTATAGCATGTCATATTATTGCACATTAGAAATATATTTTAACATGAGTGTATGTGTGTGAGTGTGTGGTGTGTGTGGTGTGTGTGTGTGGGAGAGGGTTGTCCATACATCATACATATATATATATTTAGATTATTAGCATACGTATATACTTATACATTGTATATTTTATACCTTAAGTTCTGTTCTTACTTTTGTTTTTGTTAAATTCGAATTTTGATTTTTCTACGCCTCGTTCCTCCTCCTCCTCTCCTCCTCCTCCACTTCAGATTCTGCCGTTGAAACGCCATCAGTCTCTGGTCAAAGCAAATTCCAGTACCTGGTTTTCTTTTTTTGTTGTTTAGCTGGAAAATTGCTTTTGATGCATCTTTGGATACGTTTCATGCTCGTTTGCTAGTATATGCTATGATTTCTTGGGCTCTGGCTCATAAAATCAATTTTTTTTTGTTTATGAAAATCATGAAACGAAATCATTGCCCAGTTGTGTTGTTAGCAAAAAACAACAATCAAATAATATTTTTGTGGGCCACAAAAATTTTATAAATATAAAACGATTTGTGTATACACAAGTCAGCGGCCCACACGCCTCCCGTTCGCCTTTACCCCATTGAGATCATAAATTGTTGCGAGAATCGATTGCATATTGATGGATTTGATTTAGTCGCGTTCATCGTTCCAGTCGTTCATCTGCAAATGGACGGAATCAAAGGAACAAAGAAAGTGTGCGTAAGTACAGGGTAAGTAGCGAGGGGGTTTCGTTTTAAGGTGTGTGTTAGAGAGCTGGAGGCATCGATGTTTCTCCAGCTCTAGTGTGTGTGTGTTTTCGTGCCGATTGAATTGGACTTACATACTTTACTGCACGATTTCGGAAGGTTTCCTGCTCCATATCTCGGATTTTGTGTGTCAGCATGTGTTGCTTGAGATTGCCCTGAAAACCAAAAGAAGAAGAAAGTCAGTTAGGTTTCAAAACTCAAGTTTGGACGGCTTATTGTAAAAATTAAAATTGTAAAAATATTTTTAAGGCTAACTTCTGGGTTCTACTATTAAAACTTAAAGGATTAAAAGCTAAATAGATCTGCATAAAACTATAAGTCGTAATTTACACGATGAAGTGAACTTCTTGAAGTTCTCTCGGTAGGCGAGGGAATCAGCTAAGAATCTGTACGGCTGCCTTAACACCATAGCTCGCAAAAACACTTTTTTCAATGCGACCAGCCGCAGTAAAAAACAGAATCAAACGCAGCACAAGCGGTCTCTCACTGAGCGGAACACTTATTCTCGACCTTCATGTGTTTTTTGTTACATGTTTTCGATTGAGCAAAACAAACGTGTCGGTCATCTGACAACCTCCGACAGCAACTGTTTTGAGCGAGCGCTCGCTAAACAACTGTCTGCAAATGAGCAGAACTCAATAAGTTTTTACGAAAAGTGCTTTTTTGTTTTGTTTTTGGTTTGTGCGTTTGGTAGGCTGTTTGTATGTGTGACGCTCGTTATACAAAGACACACACGAGCGCAACACACAACCACATATAAATACGCAAAAACACTTCGGAAGTATGCTCTCGGCAAAAGTGTCAGTGAAAGACACGAGAGAAACAGGAACGAAAAATGCGGTCTTTGCTCTGAGCGCAACAGATTTAAGCAAAAACAGAACTGAAACTGTCTTTCGCTCCCTGTTTTTGTTTGTAGGGATGTCGGAAATAATAAATCGTTTGTATGAAAATATATAAAAAATATCGATATTTTCTTACAAACGATATTATTCCCGACATCCCTAGTTGAAAGTATTGAGAGTTTTTGGCGAGCTCTGTTTAACACTGTTCGAAACATGAGACATGATAATCTAGTAGGCCTACATGTTAGATGTTATCATTGTGAATAGTTAGCTCTTCAAATTCCTAGGCGAAACATGAAGAAATGCAGGCCAACTAGAATATCATGTGTGTCGAACAATGTAAGGGCAGCCTAGAGCTAATTTCACAATGGCAAATAATTTGCCCAAATTTCGATGGAAATTTTGCTAAATAGCCATGATGGCAGATGTTGTATGACTTAAAAGTAAAGCTATGGTTTCATTTACAAATAATTTGCTCAAATATGGCCAATAAGTGCACTATTTAGGCTTATCTAGCCAAAGTGGTACCAAAGAAATTTGTTCCAAAATTCTTTGCCTGTGTAACAGCTTCACTTTCCAACGATAAGTTAGATATTTTTTCTTTGAATCTTTCCTTTTGGCAAGCTTTACAGATAGAAAATATTATACCGAATTTGCTTCATCAGTGTCAAAATCCCTACAAAAAGTTTTAGCTATTTAAAGTATATTTATAGCTAAGCTAAATTACCCTTCGCATAGTCTTTAGTGTTAGTATTTAAATCTTTAAAAAAGAGTATTTCTGGAATCACAAAATGGGCAAGAATACGTACTTATAAAAATTATAAAGAAGATACTTAAAGTTTAAAGTGAACATAGCTCTGTAGTTTTAGATTTCAGTTTTTGCGTCTTCAGATTTGGGGCACGCAGGGAATAGAAACAACATAACATATGACAGATTTGTAGAAAGATTTGTCAATTTTGATTTTCAATATAAAACAAACTCGATTTATAAATCTGAAATATCACCATTTGATATCAATAGCGCAAGTTAAATATTCCGGTTTTTAAACAAAAATATCGGTTGATCGGTATATAAGCTCTGTTTGGCAATATTCATATTTAGTTCAAAAAATCATTATCTCCATATTTTTATTACAATAAAAAAGAAAGAAATATTAATTATGAATTTTTAATAAAAACAATAAAAAAAACATAAAAATGCAACTTTAAGAGTTAAATCGAAGAACAACAGAGATTATCGGAAGACCAATTGGGTCATGTACTCATTGGTCATTCGGCTTCTGTAATTGGAAATCAAACTTTTTATAGCCGAAGCCTTAAAAATATCGTTTAAAAGATCAGCTAGTAATATGCGATATCTTATAAATGCCACAGTAATATATCCCGATATGGATATATCGTTTTTTAAACAAAAATATCGAAACTTCTATATTATTTCCGGCATCCCTAGTATAAACCTTTCGAGAATCTAAAGGGATGGATAATTTCACCAAATGCAAACCTCCTTAGTTCTGGAGCTTGTTCAGTCTGGAGGCTTGATCGCTTAGGTTCGGTTTGCTAATCGAGCCTAAGGATTTTGTTCGCTCTTTAGCACGTAGCTTCTTAGGTAAAGACATCAAATACCCTCTATTTTCGGTGAATTTGAACAAAACCTTAAAAATGCTCGTCTTAAAACCAAACTATCTGAAACATCAATCAATAGTCAAATTGAATATATTCATTTTCATTATCTCTTCAAAGGAGCTTGGTTTCTGAAATTTAAAGGTAGCCTATACTTTCTACATATGATTCTACTTATCATTGAAATTTCCCCCTTGACTTTTGCCTCAATTTCCTTCTCAAACTCGTAGTCTGCCGAATATCTCAGGCGTTTCCGAACTCGATTAGGCGGATTTGATAAGAGATGTGATTTCCAGAAATGGATTGCAGGAATTGGTTGATACTTTTAGCTATCAAAACATTTGAATAAACATAAATGAAAATAAGAAATTAAAAATGGAATCAAACAATCGCTTTTCGAAGAAAGAAAATACTAATTCCGGGAAACGGGACCTTTATAGTATATGAGTTAAGAAGCGCATTCGAAACTTAAGTCGATTTTAGCACCATATAATTTTTTTTTATCAAATAAGTTTCGACTTAGTTTCATATTTGGGAGTGCGGGAGGTAGGTTTTGGTTAATGGTCGGTTCTATTGGTATCGGATGAGGACCGGTTTGCAGCCCTGACTTTAATCTTTGGTTTCAGATCTCATTTTTAACATTTGGTAATCGTGACTGCAATTCTCGGCAAATCTGCAAAAAGTCCAGTGCATCGAAAGGTATTGGTTATGATTTGAGCCTTGGTTCTTGACTTCATAGATCGTTACACTAAGTTCCGTATATTTTGGGTGAATTTTAGGGTAGGTAGGCCTTAACTTCTTAATGAGCAACACTTTCAACTTGACTTTAACTATATTTTCCTTCTCAAAGTCCGTCATATAGCTAATTCGAAAATAATTTAAAATAATGAATTAAGTTCTTATAAAAGGGATTTCAGCTACGGGCTGAGATCAAACTCGGGAGGTCGTACATTTAAAAGGAATTTGGACTATGATGTAATTCAAACGAAGCGGTTCTACGGTGTTTGGTTTCGGACGAAAAGAGCTTAACACGATGAAGATCACCTTAAGAAATAAAGTGCAATTTGTCTGACCGAAATATGATCCGGTTTGAAAGACGGTTAATAAAGAAGACTTAAAAGAGAAATTCGGCGAGGTTTAGAACTGAACTGAATAAGCAGGCATTAGTGATGCAATACAAAAAGGATTCGATGTACATGGTGGGTACCAAAGACCTCAGAACAGCAAGATAAGTAACGGTGAAAGTCAGGAATATTTGTAGCAAAACTTGCAAAGTGTCTGTGTGCAAAGTTTGTTCGGCAGACTTCGCAGACGCACAACGCACTCATTTATTATCGAAGATCCACATTGAAATTTTCCCTTGCCATTCATTTCTATGGCCGTTACTAATCTTATTGTTCTAGAGTCTTTGGTGGGTACTGAGACAAAAACTGCAGAAGAGCCACATAGATCTGGATATCGTAAGCTAGCAACGAAGGACTTCGCACCTTAGGAGGAGCAATCATTGTGGGTTTCTTTCTCTAAGAACGTATGAAGTTAGGTTTGAAGCGCTTAAGTAAAAAAAAGATTTGTTCAGAAAAGAGTCTATGGATGGACCCTAAGCAAGATTAATTTAAGAAAAAATAATATCCCTTCCTCATAAGAATGCAAACGTACTTGATGGTTGGGCTTGTAATCCCCTCTCTCTCCCTCTCTCTATATCCTCCCTCCTTTTGTAGCTTCTCCAGTGCTTACCTTGGTGGTGAAACCGCGATCACAGATATTGCACTTAAATGGTCGCTCCTTGGTGTGACTTCGGTAATGAATCTCCAGAGCCGAATGGCAGGGGAATGTCTTGTAACAGATGCCGCAGGTGGTGCTGCCGCGTACTCCGCTGAGGGCCAATGGATTGAAGGGGGCGGCGGGCATAACGGATTGGGCGATCTGATTCATGGCATTGCACATATTCTGCGTGGTAGCCGGCGGGAATAGAGGCAGATTGGGGAACATGCCAAAGGGTGGTCGGGCGGCCATTAGAGGGTTAGGTGGTTGATTGGTGCTGCCGCCGGGGTTGGGTGTTACACTGGGCGCTTCACTGATCCGGGGCGAGGACTGTGGCGAAGTCTGCTGCCGTTGGGCAGCAGCTGCAGCTGCGGCAGCGGCTGCTGCTGCAGCCGCCTTGTGTTGCACCTCTTGGGCTTCGCGACGCAATTGCTCCTGATGTTGATGCAGTGCGGCGGCGTGTTGCTGCATCTGATGATGCGCCTGCATCTGATGATGTTGCGCCGCTGCAGCTGCGGCCAAGGCGGACTGTTGTTGCATTAGATGCTGATGCTGTTGCTGCAAATGATGCTGCAGACCCGGAGGCAGGCAGTCGATGGCAACGGAGGGCGGGAGGGGAGCAGCAGCGGCGGCGGCGGTATGCGGACTCCTGGCCGATGATGGCGTGGGAATGGTATGCGGTGAGGCACTGCTTAGCTTTTCTTTGCGTTCCAGCGAATGCGGGGGCGAGGAGGAGGTGGCTGCAGGCGGGGGCGGTGCGGCGCGCGGTGTAAGATCCAAAGCGCCTTGCGAGGCCTCTGAGCGTGCGGGCGAAGAGCTGGGCTTGGGCTGAGAGTTGGGACTGGTGGGCGCTGAGGTGGAACCCACGGAGTTGGCGGCCGAGCGTGGACGAGCATGGGTATTAACCACTCCGCTGGCATCAATGCGTAACTTTTGCTCGAACAGCAGGGACTTGAAATCATCGCCAGAACGTGGTCGCTCACCGCCTTCCTCGGCCAAGTGGCTGTTTGACAAATGTTCGGACGACACATCGTCATCAAAGTCATCCCCGCAATCCATATTATCGTCTAGATCTCCCTGCGAGGACTCTGAACCCAAACCAGCTCCATTATGCGGCGCCATACCGGGCGGCATTTGTCCCGGTCCTCCACCCGGCATGGCTCCAAAGTGAAAAGCGGCCGCCGCAAAGGGATTCATAAAGTGTCCCGGCATCATGGACGGTGGCGGATCACGTATCTCCGCTGCCTGTATTTGCTCGGGCGTCAGATCGGTGGGCTCGCCCGTATGCAGACGTATGTGCTGCTGCAAGACCAAGGCATTCGAGTACTTCTTGTGACACACGGGACACTGATGGAAGTTCCGCATGGGCGGCCGAATCTTGTGCACAGCCATGTGTGTCTTCAGGTTGCCTTTGGTGGTGAAAGCACGTCCGCAGATGCGACACTTGAAGGGTCGCTCACCCGTGTGCGTGCGATAGTGCATCTGGAGGGCACTCTTGCAGGATAAGACCCGATCACAGACCACACACTGATTGGGATCGCTGATCTTTTTGTTCTTCATGAGCTCCTTGAGCTTCATGGTCTCCGAGGTATTCGATACCTCAATGAAGTTCTCCCACGAATTGTCATTGCTGTGGGGACGTGGCAGCAGAGCGGCCATTTCGTGTTTGATGGGATTGAAGAAGGGTGAACGCGGAATGTGAGAGTGTGGACCGTGCGGACCCAGGGCAGCCGAGGCAGGTGAACGATTGGGGGAGTGTTGCTCGGGCGAGTGGGTCTTGGAGTGAGTGGTGAAGTTAAGGGGAAATCGTTCGGCAAAGAAGTCATCACGATGGGGCATTGAGGGAGGCAATTGTCCGGGTGTGGGCAAATGCTCACCCGGCGAGGGCTGTGGATGCATGAGGGCAGGTGGTTGTATGGGTTGCACTACTGCAGGATATGAGGCTACTGGCGGCTGGTGACGCTGGCTAACCTGGGGAGAGTGTCTTGAGTTTAAATGGGGAGCTGCAGGAGAGGGGGTATGTGGTGGCCTTTCTTCTTCGGTTTGCTCTTCCTCTAGACGTTCTTCCTTGATTCTCACCTCCAGAGGCAAAGGTTCGGGTTCAGGTTCTTCAATTTGGCCAGCCTCTTCATCCTCTTCCTCGTCGTCCTCCTCTCGCTGTTCCTTCTCCTCCATTAGCTCCGTTTTGACGGGCATTCTTCCTGCCATTTCCTCCTGCTCTTCCCGCGGTGAACTTGGCCCCGAAGACTTGCGCAAATCTGTGGGCATTTCCTGATTATGCTTTAGTCCCGGCATTTGTGGAAAAAACGGATGATGACCTCCACCCAGTGATTTCAGTATATCCATGGGAGGTCGATAAAGTCCCGGAAAGGCGGGACTGGAGGAAAAGCTTAAAGGCTGTGCCGACGACGTAGCTGCAGGTGCGGGTGAGTGTGTGGGTGAGCAGTCCGGTGACATTTGATCCAGCAATGGCGGATGAAACTTATCCATATGCTCCGGTATGGGCGTGGCATTCATGGGAACATGCGGAAACTTTTGTGCATGCCTCTGAAAATGTACCTTGAGGTTACCCTTTGTGGTGAAACGACTGCCGCATACATTGCACTTGAATGGACGCTCTCCCGTATGGGAACGTATGTGGATTTGCAGGGCGGAATCGGAACCAAACACCTTCCCGCAGTAGCGACAGCGGTGCTTGAAGAACGGTTCATTTCGACCCTTACCCTCGCCATTCTTATCGCCAAAGGCAAAATCATCGGCCATATTATTCGCCAGTATCCCTTGAGAAGCCGAGTCAAGTACCTCCTGGGCACGTTTCTGCAGCAGATCTAGAGAATTTGGCTCGGGCAGATCATCATGATTGGTTATAATACTCGAGGCCAGGTCGTTGCCAAAGGGCAGCGGCATATTCTCCATTTCCTTCAGTTTGGCCAAAGCATCCTGGGCCGAGGTGGATTCCCTTAGCCTAGCAGCGCTGTTACTACCAGCTGCCTCTGTACTTAAACGACGACTGGGCTGCTGCTCCTCCTCCTCTTCTTCCTCCTGCTCTTCACGTCTACGCTTCAAGGACTCTGCGGGAGATGCTTCCCTTAGAGGTACTCCCGCATTGATCAAATGTTGCCTTGCCTTGGCCTCGGCCATGCGTGCCTCGGCCTTTTGACGTAGCTCCATGTCCGCTATGCGTTCCTCCTCCTCATACGTATCCGTGCCACCATCTTCACGCTCCTCTTCCACCTCAAATTCTTCCTCCTCCTCGCTCTGCTTGGCCGCCTGATTTAAGGCCAACTGTGATTGCAGTTGTTGTATCAACTGGATTTGGAAGAGCTGCTGCTGTTGCAGATTGAATAGCGTCTGCTGCAAGAAGGCCAACTGTTTCATGGCCGCCTCATTGTCCGCTCCGGTGGCACCGTTTGCTATGGTTTTGGCCGCAAACTGGGCAATGGCCATTTGCATGTTCTGTATGGCCTCCAGGGTGACGGGTGCCGCGCCAGCTGTAGCTGCTGCCAATGCTTGGTTAGGCGTAGGCGGCGTGGGCTGTGCTGGCGCCTCTTCCTGGTGCTCCTGTTCAGGCATTTCTACATCTACATCAATATCCTTTTCGTTGACAGCTGCCTCGTCTTCGGGTTGGCTTGTCGTCATCAGGGGAGAACTGGGCATGGTAGCCTGTTCCGAAGCTTTGGAGGTGTTAAGCGGTGATGCTTTTGTCATGACCAACACTTTGTTATTGTTATCCTCGATAGCCTCTTCGGCCTGATCTTCCTGATGTTCAATTTCTGTTTGCTCTTCGTCTTTACTACTCACTTCGGCATTGGATGACACATCCAAATCCTCATGATTTTGCTCTTCGTCCTCGCTGTGACGCTGTGGACTACTACGACTGGGACTGGCACTGGCCGTGGCTGTGGTTAGAGGCGAGCAAGCGCCGTTCTCCTCCTGATCGCTGGATGTGTCTGTAAAGAGAACAAAAAGAAGGGGAGAGATGAGTAAAGGGTAAGATTAGGCAAAGGTAAATACATGGCTAAAGAGGCGCAAAAAAGAAGAAAGGACGGTGACAAGAACAAGGAAGAACGAGAATGAAGAAACTTAAGTGGAAGCATGAGGCAAATGGCAGAAAGGAAGCAGAAGAAGGGTGAAAGCAGGTAACAAAGGAAAAATGAAGAAGAAAAGAAGCTTGAAGAAGAGAGAAGGTTAGAAGGAATGAAGGAAAATATGGGTGAAAGTAAATAGCTGAGGAAAAAAGGAGAAGGGAAGAAGGTTGAAGAAGAGAGAAAGGTGCTAGAAAGGAGAAAAAAGAAGAAGGGGATGGAGATAGGAAAAGAAAAGGTACGAGAAAGACAAAACAAGAGCGGAAGAAAGAAGAATGGAAGCAGGAAGGAAGGAAGAAAAAAGAAATGACGGAAATATAGCAGGAAGAATGGACAGGAAAACTCCTCCCTTCTTCTCCACCTTTCTTCTGTCCATTCTTCCTTTTATATTTCCGTCTTTTCTTTTTTCTTCCTCAATTCCTTCTTCCATCCTTCTATTTCCTACACTCATCTTGTCTCTTTCCTACCTTTTCGAAGAAGAAGAAAGAATAAGAAAGAAGAATCTACTGGAAAGAGAATCTAAGAAAGAAGGCAGGAAGCAAGTAGAACTAAGCTCTTAGAAGCAAACGAGGAAGAAAGAAGGAGATAAATATGGAAAAAAAGATGATGGAGGTTTGGCATGAAGAAAGAATTATGCGAAGAAGAAAGCAGAAGGAAGGAAAGAAGGATGAAGAACGAAATAATAAATACAAAAGAGAGATAAAGAAGAAAGGAATAAGAAAGAGATAAAGAAAACAGAAAGCTGAAACAAGGGGACAGAAAGGAGATAAGGAAGAAAGAAGTAGAAAAGCAACTAAAAATAAATGATGGTGATAGAATGAGCGATGAAATGTAGAACGAAAGAAAGACATTAAAAAGAAGAAGAAAGAGTGAAGAGAAATTAAAGGAGGGAGACAGAAAGAAAGGATAGAAAGGGGAAAAAAGAAAGCTGTGTAGAAGAACAAGGCAGAAGGGAGAAAGGATGAAGAAACTCGCTGAAAGAATAGATTTGAGTAAGAAAGAAGGGGAAGGAATTAAGTAAAGATGATGGTGGTAGGACTGAGGGAAGCAAATGTAGAAAAAAGAAAGATGTACTGAAAAGTAGAACTAAAAGTGAAGAGGGAAGAAAGCAGCGAGAACGAAAGAAAGATAAAGGGATAGAAGGAGGAAAAAAAGAAAGCTGTGTAGAAGAACAAGGCAGAAGGGAGGAAGGATGAAGAAACTCGTTGAAAGATGTACTAAAAAGAAGAACTAAAAGTGAAGAGGGAACAAAGCAGGGAGAACGTAAGAAAGGATAGAAGGACGAAAAAATAAAGCTATGGAGAAGAACAAGGCAGAAGGGAGGAAGGAAGAAGAAACAAGGGGAAAAGATAGAATTGAGTAAGAAAGGAAGGGGGAAAGGTATTAACTAAAGATGATGGTGGTTGGAAGAAAGGTTGTAGGAACCAGAAAGTAATAAGTGTGGACAAGAGAGGAAAGATGAATGGAAAGATGTTGCAATAAAGAAGGAAGGAAGAAGGAGGACATGTAAAGGAAATAAAATGTAAAGAAAGGAAAGCGAAAAAGAGGATGAGAGGCTGTTTGAAAAAAAGCAGAATAAAGGAGAACGAAGGAAATCCACAGAAAGGAAGCATGAAGAAGGTCAGTAGCAAGAAGAATAAAGGTCAGTAGCAAGGAGAAAGAAATAAAAAAGAAGTGTAGAAATCGCGGAGTTAAAGAAAAGAGAGAAAAAAAGGTTTAAAATGAAATGTGGGAACCAATAGGCAGAAAAGGAATTTTGAAGGAGGGCGAGTAGCAAGAAAAATAAAGTGGGGAAAACAGATAAAGGAGAAAGAAAAATAAAAAAATAATGAAGTTAAAGAAAAGAGAGGAGAGAGTTTAAAGCAACAAAGAAATGTGAATGGAAGAGGGAACCAATTAGGAAGAAAAGTGAGGAGTATATTTAGAAAAAAAATGGGCGATATTTATATATTCAGGCATGTTCTCAATTCCGCTACGTTTTGAAAAGTAAACCGAACGCAATTCCGGTTTAGTTTTGCTGTTCTCAATTCCGAATGAAATTGCTTACGTTTTGCTTTTGGCAAACCACGGGCCAAACCAAATCGGCACGAGAGAATCAAGCGAAACGAACGAAAATGAAACATACGGAAATGAGAGAGGCTGACTTTTACTTTTCGTTTTGGCTGGCACTGCAAATTTCTCGATACATTTAACAAAAAAAATGACAATTTATTCGCCGCCTGGGTTGTATAAATAGGATTTTGCAAATGGCTTGTTGGTGTGACAGCAACTGAAAGTGTACTGACGAAGGCTTTGCCATGGCGGCAGCCGAAACGGCCGTCTACACAGCCACAGCTACTGTTTTTTGTTCATATGTATGTATTCTCTGTTGAATTTTCTGGTTGATTATTGAACTATATTCAAACCTCGACCTTGAGCCTGCTAACATTCACTTTGACTAATTTTGAAGTCAGTTAAAGACTTAATTGCAATTCAAATTATATGAAAATGTTAAAGATTGATCTCAGAACTATGAAAGCTTTGAAGTGGAATTGAGAGCATGCCTGATTATTCCGGTTTTTTGAAAATGAAGCTGAGTTTGCGAAAATAACAGGCAAATAAACAGCATTTCCCCCCTAATATCAAACAGAATTCTTCAAGTCAGCCATTTTGGTTAGTCTATCCCCAGTGTTTGCCCCACTGTGACGACTACAATCACATCAACAGCAGCAGCAACAGCAACACAGCATCAGCAGGCAGAACACCAAAATAGACACGGGCTGCCGTTGCCGTTTGCCGGTTTCCCGATAAGTCGCCCCCCCCTTCGCACTCCACCACACCCCGGACACCAACTGGGCCCCGCACATATATGACTTAATCGCCGGCAATTGTTCATTGCAATGCGTTGGAGATGTTTGGCTCTGAATGCAATTACATTTCTTGTACCTTGCTCGTGCTTGGTTAGTTTAGTTGGGACCTGTAAACAATTAGCTTTCATGTTGGAAACCAGCTGACAAAAGCAGTTGACATTTGTGTTAGCCGACGGCCTAAAATATGAGGCCATAAAATATAATTTATAACCTCTCTGGCTCCGCTCGGTGCCATCTCCCGCCATCTGCTGGCCCATAATAAAGCATATTTCTGCACAGAAATCGAAACGGGTTGAGCGAGTTTGGCCTTATCTCGCGCCATTTGCATATCCATCGCATTAATATGATTATTATTTCTGTATAAAAGCGAATATGACGATTCAAAGTTCCTGAATTGGCATTTTGAATGTTTGAGAAATGTTGGCAAGTGCAGTTCAAAAACGGCACCGCCTGTTCGCGGTCAAAATCGGTTAAGAGGGAGAGAGTTATGATTATAATGTTGTTTTAATTAATTAAAATTAATTATAATGCGAGCCATAAACTGGACAGGCGGTGGCTTTTACGTTTCGCGAACATGTTTAAGTCGTCAAATTGTTCAATTTGCCAATAACAATAAACATTTGAAGGGAGGCCGTTGCCTTACGAATTGGTTTCAGTTTTGTAGTTCCCTGTGCGTGTGAGTGTGTGTGGGTGGTGCCCAAACAAAATATCCCAAAAAGATTTATATATGTAGATGTTTTTTTTTTTTGTTCTGGCGCAGATAAATAAATATGAAATTGTGAAATAAAGACTTCGGTGTCGACAGGAAATTATATTTCCCATTGTGATAAACTTATATATAAATTAGATTGTACAAAAGTTTAAAGGTGGATTAAGTCAAACCATAAATTTGGCCTAAAATATTTGCATACGTAAGAGAAATGCATAAATCTGCCTCATATCTGACTCCTCAATTTTGAGTATCATTTGACAATGTCAAATTATGTTTAGAGCAATTTTTAAATTGTCATCTAGATTTTTGTTATATATTTTTTTCCATTTTTTCTATTTGTTTGGCTCAATGTTTTGGCTCATAAATTTTGCTTTGGTTGGGCGCGGCCATTAGAGCCATTTCAGCTTTCAGCAAATCCATTTTTTATCTCCACGAGGACCATGAATTTTGGTGTGAATTGAAACTAATGAAGAGTTAAAACCATTATATAAAATTAATTTCAATCAATAGAAAAATTAACTTATTTTGTTTTAAATATTGAGAGAGAACAGCGGTTCACGGATTTTTTATGTCAAACACCTTAAATAAACAAAAACTTTGCTTCGACGGGGACTTGAACCCAAGACCTCGACGGCTACAGGGCTAGATTAGTGCCTAAATTCAAAGTGGCTACATTGTCGCTGTCTTTCGCGAGCGCTTGATGGTGGTGTGTGCTAAGATGCAGACTACCGTGTGTTGAGTCTTCGTAGTCCTGCGTTCAAGTCCTCCAAGCTGAGTAAAAAAAATGTTAATGGTATCTCAAAATCAATCAAAGCTTAGTTCAATTATAGGAATTAGTTCTAGTTCTAGTTGTCACCGCTTTGGCTTGAGCTGTTCCCGAATGGCTTGATTTTGATGTTAAACATCTTTAATTTCGGTACGGAAGATTTTTGTAGAAGGCTCATTCGATTTCAGCGTCACGCATCACGCGCCATTCACGCGTTTTATTGTTAAAGTGTAGGGGAAGAGCAAGGTGCAAACAGGAGACTTAGAATCATATTACTTAGGGTATCGTGTACTTAGTTTCGAGTATTTGGTATCGAGTACTTAGAATCGAGTACTGAGTATCGAATACTAAGTATCGAGTACTTAGTATCGAGTACTTAGTATCGAATACTTAGAATCGAGTACTTCACATAGAATACTAAATATCGATTACTTAGAATCGAGTACTAAGTATCGAATACTAAGTATCGACTACTTAGTATCGAGTACTTAGTATCGAGTACTGAGTATCGAATACTAGGTATCGTGTACTTAGTATCGAGTACTTAGCATAGAATTCTAAGTATCGATTACTTAGAATCGAGTACTAAGTATCGGTACTAAGTATCCACTACTTGGTACCGAGTACTGAGCATCGAATACAAGGTATCGTGTACTTAGTTTCGAGTATTTGGTATCGAGTACTTAGAATCGAGTAC
Organism: Lordiphosa collinella; assembly: GCA_018904265.1. Lineage (NCBI taxonomy): Eukaryota > Metazoa > Arthropoda > Insecta > Diptera > Drosophilidae > Lordiphosa > Lordiphosa collinella. The sequence continues at coordinate 17,268 of JAEIFV010001553.1, read as the reverse complement.
TTACTAAAGAATACTAAGTTTCGATTACTTAAAATCGATTACTGAATATCGAATACTGAAAATCGACTACTTAGTATAAAGTCATTAGTATCGAATACTTAGAATCGAGTACGAATTATTAGTGTCGAATACTTAGAGTCGAGTACTGAGTATCGAACACTCAGTATCGTGTACTTAGTATAGAATACTTAGTATCATGTACATAGAATCGAGTACTGAGTATCAAATAATAAGTATCGGGTATTAGAATCGACTACCTACCCACCCAACATTTAGAAGATCGTCTTAACAAAAATCACCTTTTGATGATTTTAAAAGGGATTAATATCTAACGATGAAAAGAAGACTTAAAATTTTCTCATGAATGCTGAAATGTTATTTATGGAACTATGACGAAAAAAGACTAGAAAAATGATTCGAAAATGAGCCGAAACTGATCAGAAGAACGGGTTAAAAGCGACTCTTCAAGAATGTCGCGGCTACGGTACCATTTTCTCCCGACAAAAGAATCATTTATGATCAGAAATCGAGAGTATTTATGACTATTTTGATAAGATCGAGGACTCGATTAAAAAATATTGGCTGGGTAGTACCGAGTACTTAGTATTGAATACTGAGTATCGAGTACAAAGTATCGAGTTACTATATACTCCCACACACAAGCATGTGAAGGCGTGAGGGTTTTTTTTTTCTTTCAGTGTAGCTCCATGCAGTTAGCTCAGCATTTCAACTTAATCAATTGCAAGAGTGTGATTTGAAAAATTCGAAAAAAATCTTTTCGAAATGTCTTAAGTCTCCGCTCGACCCTTTTGAAATGCTTAAGGAGCTACCAACTAGTGCGGTTGATACATTTTAGATAGGTATGAGCGATACCAAAGATAAGACCTAACCAATGATTTCTGTTTTCCACTCACTTGTCACCCAATTATACTTGCATTTTATATTAAATTGAAAAATCCGGAGTAACTATGTTCTTATGCAAGCAAAAATTTAAAAAATACTGAGAACTTAAGATTTTTGGTGGAATTTTGTAGTTAAAGGGTCGTTCAAATCGAAAATAGCAAACAATTTCGCTGCTCAAGCCTCAGGAACTCGGTAAAAGCAGACTGAAATTTACCCTGTAACTGCAAAAGTTCATTTATAACTGATAACTTTTAAGTATTGACGCCACACGAACTTTGAGAAATGCTGCACTAACCGGTAGTGCTGTTGAATAAAACATTTGGTTTCCTTAAAGCTCGATTACTTTTCTGCTTATGGCCAAAATTGGTGGACGAATAAATAATGATAATTATTTTATATATCTGAAGTTCAAATAGTATGCCTAGAAAGTTGTAGCAAGAAAGGTGCGTTTTCACCAGCTGTGGGGGAGAAAATAATTTATAATTGACTGCATTTATCTGAAGTATAAGAAATGTTCGTGTTTTGGATCTATAGGTATTACCATCTCTGAGATCTGTTTGTTCATAAGGACATACTTTAGCATAAACTGATTATACCTTTGGCCCAGGGTACCAAAATTCGTGTTGGTTTGGACAGCTCAACGATTATTTCATGCTTTTTGAGTCTGAATTTTGTTTTTTTAGAACTACGGCACACATGCTTAGTGGTCAACGTTTTTTAACGTTATTGAATTTATAGAACTTTTTCGAATGAGTTTGAAGTAAACTTACAATACGAAAGGTATGCAAAAGTGTGTTTTCAGATGTAAATTAACAAAAAGTAAATAATTCTAAAGCAAATTTTAAAGCAACTTTTTTTTTCTCTTACCCTAAAATAAAATTTTTCATTACTGGAGTCTAAAGATGGGATTTTTTTTGTATTCCAGTGTGGACCCTCGATTTTACATATGTGAGCTGTCTGTGTGATTGTTTTTTTGGATTTCCAAATTTTTTTTTTTTATGGCTTTGGGCAGTACTATTCCGATTTATGGCTTGTTAGACTTTCGACATTGCAGAATTGCAAAAGGTTGGAGTCAAAGTTTGGGTTTTTTTGAATGTTTTGTTTACCTTGTTTAATGGCTACTTCGATCTTCATTTTTCTTTTCTCTTTCCGATAAATTTCAGCGGTTCGTTTTAAGCATACTTCATCCCCCCTTCCCCACGGCCTCTTTTTCCGTATCAGTATCAGGGGCATAATAATATAGAAGGTTCCATTCGAGAGAACCAGAAACAGTTTTAAGAGGTTTGATTCTTGAACGGTGTCAGCCTTGGTTTTCAGTCTTGGTTCTTACAGAATAATATCTGTTTAAGCACATTTTGATTTCCAGAATTAATCGTTGCACTGAAGTATAATAATACTTGATCCAAGTAATAAATTCTTATTTAAGAACGAATTTTGGAAATTTCATCAATTTTGGTATATATTAATGAGAATATTAAAAATCTAAGTTTCAGTTGAGTTCCAACTAATAAGACATCCTACAGTTCTGACTATTTAAATTTCACCATTTGGTCTGCCGACTTTACAAAAGTGCCCACATTGCATTAATTTGTACATATATCGAAGGACTTTTGTCATTATTTCATCATCATCATCAGCAAATATGCAAATTCCCAGAAGTGAAATCAGCTAAACAAAGTAAATTAGAATGGGTATAAATTCAATAATAACAACCAAGTCCAGGGGTCCGAATTGTATTTCATGTAGTACACCAACCAATTGGCCTATGAAACTTAAAACAAAACGAAAGCAAATCGCATAAATAAAAATAATTAAATAATTAATGTCATTAAGTTATGCGCGCAACTTGGATTACAAAACCCAGCAAAAAGGCAAAAAAAATGATGAGCTAATACATATATAGGAGTGTATGTATGTGGTGGCTATATATAGCAGAGAAGTTGGTATATATACTCCATATAAATCATATGGAAATAAGCGCGCTGCTGCTGCCAATTTTGCCGATATATTAATTTAATTTATGGTCTCGCACTAATGAGTTAACATTTATTAATGCAAACGCAGGTTTATACACACGATTATGTACATATAGTTGTGTGTGTGTATAAATAAAAAAGCGTCGAGCAACAAATTGATAATAAAGTCCACAAAATGTTTATCACCTTGTTGGTTTAAAGGCTTTAAAATTATTGAAAAAAAATTATATATCAGCAGTGGAAAGGTTACGAACATGTTGTAGCTTCTGCAAAAAACAGTTTTCAGGTGACTTGAAAGGCCGGACTGTGATTGTTAACCAGGCTGCGGTGCTGCCAACTTGTTTTGGAAATATTCCGAAATGTTATAATGTTAAGAAGCCGCGGTAAGTTTTTTAAATTGCTGGTGGTGCTGCCAAAGTGTGGCAAAAGTGATTAAAGCATTGCAAAGTGCCTGTAAATAGCCAATAATGATAATGTGCTGCCAACTTGTTGTATAATAATAGTATAATATTACCGAACTGCTACCAAACTGCTGCACAAATTTTCAATAAGCGCTTAAATCATTTTTACACTTTTTTAAGATGCTTTTTAGGTGTTTCAAATTGATGGTGGTGCTGCCAACTTGTTGCAAAAATGATTAAAAAGCATTTCAAAGTGCCTGTAAATAGCCCACAATACTTTAAAGTTACTACTATTGCCTAGCATAAGCTCAATTGTTCTTAAAGCTATTGAAAATGCCGCTAAAGTTAAATAGAGTAACTTGCAATCAAAGTTCCTTAAAGCCATTAATGTTTTTTAAATGCTAAATTGCCCAAGGTGCTGCCAACTTGTTTACAAAATCAAATCTTTAGTTCTAAATTTCTATTGATCGTCTCAAACTCTATTATTAATATCAATACTTCTCCCCTTCTCTTCAACTTATAAGTGAAAATTAGAAAGTCTTCGACATGAGTTTTCAAAAGCATTTTCCGCTTGAACCCATTCATAGCTAAAACCATTTGCTGCTAATTAACAAATTTGTCATTTTTGCTTTAAAATATGTTAAATATTGTTTGGCTTTGTTCGACCCACGTTTTAACCGTTCGAGCCTCTTGATAAGACATAAAAATGGTCAACCACAAAATGGAAAATCAAACTGCCGGCCATTAAAATCCAAGCTCGGCGAGTTATGCACCAGTTTTTAAATATAATTTATATTTGATTTAGCATTTCCAGTTTTGGATTTCTTTAAATCAAAAATCGATTTCGTTTTAGGCCAACTTTAAAATCAATATGATTTAAATATGCCTTCAGTTGTATGCATCATTTTGGTAGATTCTTTTTTTATATTTTTTTTTTGAATGGTTGAGGTTGTAGGCAGGAGGGGACGGGCGTGTATTTTTAATTGGTTTTGAAAGCTTTGGGCAATTTGCATACACCAACTTAATTAATTATATTTTTTTGATTTAATGTGGATGCAGACATACTTCAAATAACATACAAATTATTCTCTGTAGTGGAAAAATGAGCAAGTCATAAAACAAATATTAGTGTGTGGTATTTATTTATTCATTGATTGTAAAAAAAAAAACTGCCTTAAATGGCCACCAAGTTTTGAAAGTTTGCCTAATAATCAAGTCCATAAAAATCTGTTAGATCTTATTATCAAAAACTTGAAAATTTCAAGGCTACAGCACTAGAAATTCTAAAGAAGGTAACCTTAGTCAAAGACTCTAGAACTCAATTCACTTGTATGGGCGTCCTTCTGAGTTCCAGAGTCTTTGCTTAAAGCAATTCTTGCGCATGTCAAAGGAGAAGAAATCTTCTTTAAAATCAAACAAAGAAGCAAAATTAATCTAACAATTTGTTTTGCCAAATACCTATATATTTGCATCGCTAGCAATTGTAATCGAGGCTGGAAACGGGCTATAAAGCGATTCTGCTTGAACCCAAAATTACGCCTTTTTTAAACTGTGAACCAAACCTTAAATCAAACTAAAAGAACCTGTTCTGATATTCTACGGTAGGCTCCACAAAAGTATGCCTCTTTTGAAATCTAGCAAATTTGTTGTTATCTGTTCAATCAAAGCCTCAAAATTTTCTCGAAAGAATAATGGTTTTTAATTAAAATTTCTAGAAAGACGTTTAAAGCAAGTCTGCAATACGGTCCTGAATCAAACACCAGCAAACCGACTAAATGTGGCTCGCCACCACAATCGAATCTTCTAAAGATTAACTTTTCGTGCCTGGATCTGAACCGGAGGCCCACAGTTTGGAAAAAGGTTCTGTTCGCAAAAGAACTTTAGTTATTTTTTTCAGAAACTGATTCGGATTCGAAGCATTCTCATTTCGGCCTATTAATTCTTCGAGAAAGAAATAAAGCAGCGACGGGCAAGACCTTGCTCCCATTGCTCCCGAGAGTTGTTTGACGTATTAAAAATTACTTCGTCACCCACACAAGCTAGACAGCATGACAAGCACAATTGCCTTGCTTCGAAGCGAAAACAACAACAAATGATGGACTGCTCTCAAAATTAAATATCGCGCCCACCGCTGAAATAAAGCATAAGGCATACTGCCATATAACAACTTGACTTTAACTTGATTGCACTAATTTCAATAAAAGTTTGGCTAAATAGTCATGATGGCAGGTTTAAACACAAACTTAATTATTTTTTTTTAATTATAAAATATTTAAATTTTATTTTAAAAATTTTTAAACTTACAAAAACAAAACCCCTAAAAACCCTTACCCACCCGACAATCAACTCCAAACGGATCCGTTTTAGACATTTTCTAAATTTTTCTCTTACTAAACTATCGAGAATGCGTTCTGTTTTAGGTCCAAAAGAGTATTACCTGTCGCTCAGTTTGTGGCAGCAAAACGCAAGTTCTCGATACACGTTTTCGGATCCGTTCTCGACAATTTCTCGATAGCGAAAACGGGTCAAAAACGGATCGAAAACTAAAGCTTTTCCGTTTGAAAGCCGCATCTCTAAGGAAAAACGGAATTCGAATCTAAGAAATACTTTCGTAATAACTGATGTACTTTTGAAACCAACATCTCTAACAAAAAGCGGACTTCGATTTTAGAGAAATGCGTATTCTCGTAGGTCGACTCAGAAATTGTCGGGTGGGTAGACTTTTCTACTGATCCGAATCCCTGGACCGAACCTTCAGCAGAATTTTTAAAAGTTCTTGGTTTAGAGTAAACAAAGCCATGGATGCAAATCGATTGATAATTGTCAATTTTAACTGCGTGTGGCTGCTCGCCTGGTTCGTTTCATAACATGGTTTTTATAGCTAGGAAAACTGTGGTCTTTGTTTTGTTCATTGTTTCACACGTAATAAATTATCCAGTTTCCCCATTTTAAAAACTTTTTAAAAGAAAAATTTCGACTTTTTGCATGATTATTTACAATTTTAGTTTTAGTAAGCTTGACGAAGCTTGCATAGCCCAGCAACGAGACAACAATTTGATTGATAAGGTAAGCATGCCAACGCATCACATTACAAGCGATAAAGAACAAGCTTTAAAGTATAGCTTGGTCCTTCGAGCCGGATATTCTGATAAAAAAAATTTTTGTAGGAGCGCAGAAAAAACCCAAAACCAACAAACTGTCTTGTTTCAGAGTAAGAAAACTTGCTAAAAGATTGTGAAACGCTTTAGAGGTTGGGGTTTCGTGGATCCATAGAAACACTCTGGTGCAATTTGACTACCTTACTCAATATAATTATTAGAGCTAGTTTAATCATCTTAGACCTAAGTGGGGTAAAAGCTCTGACTGAGCTAGAGCATCCCACTTAAATATCAACAAACTTGTTCCTAAGATGAACCGAACAGAAATTTGAGGGCGTCAAGAGACTTCGGTTTGGACAAAGGTTTTGATTCCAACCTTGGTTCAGTCCATGTTTTTCACAATATTAATAATAAAAAAATAAAAAGAATAAGTTATTTAGTAAAGCTGTGTTTTCACTTGTTGAGATCTCATATGATTGACTATTACACATGTCTGATATCTCAAATGGGAAACTTTTATGAGATATCAGACAATTGAAAAAACAGCTTTATCAATTGAATCTCATCCAAATCGCTTTCGAAATAAAAACTACATGAATCATATGAGAAATGGGTCGTTTTTGGATAGGATGCAATTTGTAGAGCACCTGGAAATATCCAATATATAATTTACTATGAAATGAAATTCCATTTCGTAGTCTTAACGTAACCAACGTTATGCTAAGCTCTTGTTTTGTGAATGATTTAAAAAGCTTTGCAGTCAATGATCTTTAAAAACAGAGGTTACTTTGGGTGGAGATTCAATATGTTATTCTAGCGTTTTTCTATATGATTTTTTGAACATCCTGACGATTGTAAGTCAGTCGCTTAAAATCGAATAGCTTACAGAAGTCGCTAGATACTTTTTCGGCACAGGTAAAGGTTCAGCTTTTATTTTTAAAGCGGCTCGGTTCACAGCGAAATAAAAACCGGAATTCCGGGTCCAAAACGGTTCGGTTTAAAACCGGTTTGCAGCCCTGGTATTAAAAGAGTTGCGACTAAATTAAACTTTGACAGAAGTCAGTCAGTAGATAAGGCCTTAAAACTGGGAATGTCTGTTTAAAAATAAAGAATTCCAGAATTTTTAGGCCTCTTGTTAATTCCGAAATTGAGCAATCAGAATTGGTAAGAGATCTGATATGTATCCAAGAATGGATTAGAAAATTCGGTTGAAGCTTTCAGCAATTAAGACAATCAGATTAAGACACATAAATGGAAATTAGAAGCCAAAACACAAAAGTTTTTTGAAAAAAGGAAAATTTCTCAATTTTGATTTCGCATAATTTGAACAAAATCCAAAACGGGAACAGGCCTGATTTTGAATATTAATCACATAAATTGCTTTGAGTTTGGAACCAGCGAATCAAAGCTCCGAAAAAGTTTATTGGGTTTGCCACGCTGATTGTAATTCCCTATTGCTTTTAGTCTTAAATGTGTGTAGCCTTAAAAAAGAAGAGAAGGCCTTTAATCACAGCCCACAAGCGATTTAACAGGCAGATCTGGCAGCATAACCTGTTGAAAACTATAGCAGTTGCTCATGATTCTTGAGTTTCTGGGAATTATAAAACGTCAAAACAAAAACTTTAACTAGATTTGGCATCTTACAGAGTTACTTAACACTTGAAAGTTGGAATTAAGAAAATATTTAGTGGGATATGGCTTAAAATTCAGGGGTAAGTGCTTGTAACACATTTTCGATAGGGGAAAACTATTGAAAAACATCCAATTGAGAAATACCGACCATTTTGGCTTCGAAATCGAAGAAAATTTGATCACATATACAAAAAAAAAGCCGAAGTTTTGGTAAAATGAACAAGTTAAAGCTCAAATTTCTCCCTTCTCACACTTTCTTTTGAAAATTTAGCTCAACACTCACCTTTATCGGCGCTTCTGGCGCGATCCTTTAGCTGTTTGACAATGCCATATTTCACTGTGCCAAATTGTATCATTTTATTGATGGTCTCCTGGTGATTATCTTTGAAGTCACTACGCATCGCACACAGAACGTTGTTGGACAAGTGATTTTTCATCAGAAGAAAATTTGTGGGTTGAATTGGATTTTTCTATTTATTTTTCTTATTTATTTTTGGGGGGAAAAACGTTTACGATTTGGCATTTAACTTCAAGCCGTTGAACATGGTTGGGGGAATGAGGGGGGTGTGTGGTTTGGGTGAAGTTTAGGCCACGCGGGCTCAATTTTTGAGGGTCAGCTGCTAAGGCTCCATGTCACTGCCCAGCAGTAAGCACCGTGTCACAAAATTTTAGCACTTTTGCGCGTTTTGCCGTCGGCAGGTGGACTTTTGATCGGCCGATCGACAACTGTCATTAACTAAGTTACAATCGTTTTGTGGGAAATATCGAAACTTAAATATCGCGCACGATGTTGTTGTTGTTATTTGGGAAGGAAGAAAAACGTAGCAGAAACTCTCGCTCGCTTCTTTTAGGTGGCGCCGCTCAAAAATGCGCTCTCTGTGGCACGAACGTTCAGCACGCGCGTCAAAATAACACTGAGACAAACAATAACAGCCACGCAGCAAGCAGCGCCCGGTCGGCCTCGGGTGTTCGGGAGAGGTTCGGCAGCGCCGAACCGGTTTACATGCGCAGTGTGCGTGTGTGTGTGGATTTTTATTATTACTGCCCGCACAGACTGAAAAACTGGCATATCCTGACAATCATTCAACCCACCTTATGCTCACACACACACACACACACACACATAATTTTTCATATGCTTTCGCTCTCTCTCTCATAATTTTTATTAAATTTCGCTGCCATCTCGCTTGCTCTGGCTGACTGTAAATGAGCTCTGTTACTGTTGCCATCGACCTCTTACCTCTGTGTGGCTGTGTGAGAGACCTCTCTCTCTCACTCACCCTATAGAGCGGCAACAGGATGTGCGCTCCCCAACTTACCTGAGAGCGGCGGACATTTATGAAACTTGTTGGAAAAATTATGAGCCAGAAGAAAGAAAAAATCCGAACGTTAACCTGGCCGCTCGGCTCTGACTCGTCGTCGCTACTTCCTTCCGTTATTCTTGACTTTTTTACGCTCTCTCCGCTGCTGCTGCTGCTGCTACTGCTGATGTTGCTGCATTGTAGCTATCTCTCTTGCTCTTGATTAATAATTTATCATAATTCATAAGAGAGGCAACTGGTTCCCCGTCGCCCCCGCCTACAAGCCGGCCCTTTTTTTGCTGCCATCTCGCTTGCACTCACTCAAAGCTAAATGGCTCTCTCTCTTGCCAGCTCGAAGTCTGCCTCTCTCTTGCGCTTAAGCTTTTGGGCGCAGTTATGAGCGGCGGCACCCCCACCACCTTGGCCCAGCCAATGCTATTGTTATGCTTGTTGTTGCTTTTTTAATTTCGGTTTTATAAGATTTTCGTTGCTCTCCCCCCTCCCCCACCCACAAAACAACCAATGTCTGCTTTGGGTGACTGCGCTTATTCGTCAGTTTCGCTGTGTGTGAGTGTGTGTGTGTGTGTGAGTTCGTCGAATATTATGAGCCATTCATCAAAATGTTGTTGTTTTCCTTTTTTTTGGTTTTTGTGACTTTTGGGCTACTCCCACTTCTTTAATTATTTTCTTATTGCTCTCTTTCTCTCTCTCTCTCACGCCCGCTGTCACCTCTCTGGTTATTGATTTACACAAATGCCTTTTGCAAGTCCGTGTGGGTGTTGAGCTTTAAACTGTTTCGGTCTCTTCAATTGATTTTCCCTTTTTAAGTCACCAAAAACAACTGTTCCAGCTGATCGTGACTCAGGAGAGGAGGGGGGGGGGGAAGGGGTAGAGAAATTACTTTTGAATTTGTAAAAACTTATGAGAAACCTTGGACTGACTAACTTGTGATTACAAACAATAAAAACACTTGAATTTTAAACAAATCAAAATTTATTAATTGCTTTTGGAATGTTTTAAGACTTGGCCTAGAACCATTTGGAAGATTAGTAATGAGTTGCCAGGTGTTTTGGTTTTGATTTTAACAAAAATTAAGTGTTTATTTTGTGATTTAGTTACTCACTCACTTTATCTTTTTTGTTCAGTTGTTCATTATATAGCTCTTTAAACATCTTGGCTACTTTCACCCACCCAGAAAATCGCGAAAAAGCTCTGAAGATTCTCTCAAATTAGCGACTAAAGTTCTGAATAGCTGAAGAAGTACAGGAAGACTAAATTTTGTTGGTTTGTTGGAAAATCAACATGATTTTTTTTAAATTCTGGGTCCTAAAAACCCCTTAATATACATACCACACTCAGAAAAAAATGCCTTTTTTAATTTAAGTAAGTCCGAGCTTGAACTTAGACCGTTTATTTTTTAAAGTTTTAAGATTACCTGCAGTTTTTAGCTGGCTCGAGGTCATGTTATGATTACGCATAGCTTTAGACAGAGACACACAACACCACAAAGGAGGCTGTGATAGTGTACAGCTTTTGCGAGGGGGACCAACCCCACTCATCAGCAATCATGCCTGGCTGTGAGTTGAAAACCGAAGCCTCTCCATGCCTGCGACGATAAAACTGTTTGGGACTCTCCTTTGTGGTGTTTTGAGTCTCTGTTTAAAGTTATGCGTAAGCATAACATGACCCCGAGCCAGCTAAAAACTGCAGTTTATGATCATTTGTTCATATAATTTTGAATTAAACATGACACAATCTTAATTTTTTCAATCAAAAGAGTTAATGCAATCAAATCATGCTGAATCGAAATTGTTAAAACGCTTTCCATAACAGACTATTTGGCATTTACCTTCATTCGACTGTCTTCATTTTAAGTTTCAACCAAACTTTCAAATCAATTGTTGCCGAGCTCAAAGCTTAACTACTATCGATCGATCGAATTCCGAAACTACAACGGAGGGCTTAGAGTAAGATTTTTTGTTTCGAAATTCCGAAAATTTGAGATCGATGCAATCTTAAAAGCTGAAATTTAAAGTCTAAGAACGAAATTCTCATTTCAAGATCTACTTTGGATCGTAAAATATCTTTAAAAAGTATTACTAATGTGGATAATGTGGAACTAATCGTAAGTTTTGCGTTTTCAATCAGATACTGCTGAAACCTTTTATTTATGAGCCCAGAAAATATTTTTTTTGTAGATCCTACTGAAAAGTGTTTGACACTTTGAAGGATTCATATGCTGAACAAAAATCAGTATTCGGAAATGGTCTATTACGTCTACATTTGTAAGATCCTGAGCTTATAGTGACTTAAATATTACTGTTTTGACATTTTTTGGGACATTTTTTTAAGATTCCCTGTATTTTGTAAAAATGCCATTTAAAGCAACTTTAAAAGATTCAAATTCCAAAAATCTATACGTGAGGGACCATTTCCGAAAACAGATTCGTGTTCAGTACACAAAAGATGGCTGTGTTCAACAGAAAAATTGATCGCTGAGCAGGTATCAGAAAAACATATACAATTGCTGCTCGTGATCACTTAAAAGGTGCGTACTTTTTCCTCGATACATGCTCCGTAACATGATACGTTAAATTAGCAATCTAGTACCGTATCTCTTGAGTTCAGCAGGGAAATCATTGGAAATGTATGACTGATCAGGGAGCAAATTCTTTGCTGAACACTTGTGAGTGGTGGAATGCCATCTTGTTGCAACCAGTGGTGACGATCAATTGGCATCAACAAGTTGGTTATCATATCGCGATTACGCTCCAGATTGACGATAACCGTTTGGCCATCTTCGTCTTTGAAAAAGTACAGCCCAATAACCATTTTAGCACAAACGCCGCACCAAACAGTGACTTTTTCATCGTGAAGAGGGTCCTCTTGAATCTCTTGAGGATTGTCAGTGGCATAAATTCGGCATTTTCGTTTTTTTTACCGTTCCGTCCAACATGAAAAGAGCTTCATCGGGCTTGATGATAAGTGTTCACAATTGACTTGCTTTGTTGAATGTAAATTCCAATAATCTGAGAGCGTTCGCGTGGCGTGTACTGCTCCATTCTAAGTCTACTGGGAAAACGTATAAGCAAAAACTTCGTGCGCAGTTTGGACAGGTAACGGTCTATCGGAGGATTTTGAAACACACAATGGAGTTAAACAGGGATGCCTCATGTCACCGCTGCTATTTGCTTTATATCTGGATGACATTCACAAGCATCTAAAAGGTGGAGTAATGGTTGAGATACAAATATACGAGTGCTCATGTATGCGGACGACATCGTCATTCTTGCGGACAAGCCTGAGACACTGCAGGACATGATAAGAAAACTAGAAAGCTACTGCACTATGTAGGGGAATGGAGGTCAACAGGTCAAAGTCGCAAATTATGGTATTTCGAAAAGAAGGAAGACTGGCATTATCAGAAAAATGGTTCTTTCATACGGAGGCTGTTTAAGTTGTTTCGGAATTTAAATACCTTGAGCCGTGTTAACACCCACTATGAGCTTTTAAAAAACATGTGGATGCCAGGTTAAAAGAGGCAAAAAGAAGCATAAACACCGTATGGGGTAAATTCTTAGGAAACGATAACCTGAACCTTAGCGCAAAATGGAATGTGTTCAATGCCATAAGTAGAGCCGTACTCTGTTATGGGGCTCAAGTTTGGGGAGGCGAGGTAAGCGAAGAAGCAGACCAACTGCAGAGGTATTTCATAAAAAACGAATTCTTAAGCTGCCGGAAAATACGCCAAACTACCTATTAGCGATTGATGGAGGCCTAGAAGACGGCCATATTTATAGCCTAAATCTGCACCTAAAATATATAGCGAGAACTCTTTTCGAGTACAACAGCACCAGATTGCCGCATATTTTTTCTCGGTATATGCTCCGACAGGATTGGATGGTACGCGACGCTTAGAAGAAAACTCGAGGATCATAACATCACCCTTAGTGGAAATGCAACGCACTTGGAATGGACTCACAGCCATAACAGAAGAAACTAAGAAAGAACATGTGAACATGGCCAGATCGAGCAAAGTTCGCATATTCAAGAACTTAAACTATGCGGTAGGGGCTGATTTCTGCAATAACGGCTCCACACAGAGGATTATTACAAGGATCCTTAAGGCGAGAGGAGATATGCTGCGGCTAAATAGCAACCCCAGAATCACGGTAAACGGTGGATTGTGCTCGCTTTGCAACTGGAAGGAGATAGAGGACATGCATCATTTTATCGGAAGATGCCCTATTTTGAAAGAGTTTCTTCGATGTCAATATTTTAAGAAGGAAGTGCTTGAGGCAGAGGAGGTCGTCGCGCCTCTGGATGGAGCCATGGGTAGGGTAAACCTGGCGGATTATATTGAGGGTGCTATAGTATATAGGAGGAGTATAGTAAATGAGGTGATTTTAATATACTAAGTTCATGTACAACAGTTTAATTTTATTCATGTCAAGTTTTTATATTTGTTTTTTTTTAGAACCTGGGATGGTCCCTTAAGAGTAAAGATCTGGACCTCATTGGTGATTGCAAAATGTTCTTACTTATTTGATTAATAATTATAAAAGAACCAATGAACTGGCAATTTTCAAAAAGTTATAGTGTTGCCCCATGGGTCCCTGTATACTGGACACTATTGCCTAGTGTATTTAAGGTAGCTTGGTTTTATAAAAAGTATTAGTTTTCAAGAATATTAGAGAATCGGGTCAATAACATTGCCCTTTAAATTAGGAATGCAAGCCGGTTCAAAACCGAACCGACCCCAAATGGCTCGGTTTGAAATCGGTTTGGTTCATTCATCAAAGTTAAAAAAGATTTTGTTGAAATAGTGAAGACTGCTACTGAAAAGTACGTAAGGCCCTTAAAATAGCTTAAAACTTAACCCGATATCATTAAGATCATTTGTTGTTTGTTTGATAGCATCTTATCTGGGGATTGCGGTAGTGCCCAAAAATGGACAAAGAATAAGGTTTTCTTCGAAATTTAAGCTAGCTTATACATGTTATTTCGATGAAGTTGATCCAAACAGTGATCTCCAAATACAGTAGGCGGCAATCGTTACGGCCACTTTTTGGACTAGTATCGTCGACTAGGCAGAAAATTGGGTTTTTTGAAGTCCCTGCTCGGGCGCCATCTGTAAGTTAGTGTCTATGGTTGACCAATCGCATCGGAGGTTTGTCATTTACAGCCGGAACAATGGGCCGACGAGGCAAGAAAATGCCTGGCAGCGAATACGGTGTGGGTAAAAAACTCTACGCATGCATTAATTTTTCAGCTAAGCTTAATAAGCCAGCGTTGAAATGCACAAAATATGTGGCCTTGAAAGTTACAAATTGAATTGTATGGCATTCCTATTCTCCTGTTGCTCTTCTTTTGGTATCTATATCGATGCCCCATATTGTATTTGGTGCATTTCTTTTATGAACCACTAAATCTAACCGAAACCACTGTCCGATTAGCTCCGAAAAACCAGTTTTGAACCAAACCGGTGGGTTAAAATCTCAGCTACCCTTTTAAACCAACCAGTCCTAGTTCCCAAATGATTTGTATCCATGTTTTAAATTTATTATGGAGTGCAGAGATCCTTAAGGGTTGATTCAAGAGTGGACAATCCTTATTTTGAATATGTGGAGTTCATGATTCCAGAACGAAACATCTTGGATTTGAGTATGCGAAGCTCTCAACTCAAGAATATTCGATTTTAAGTCTGTTAAGCTCTTGATTCAAGAACTCTGCTGTTTGAGATGAGCATTTTTCGTACTTGAATCAATTAATGAAACTCTTGGATCTTAATACGGTATCAAAAATTCTTACTTGGAACAAGAAGTTCGCTCTAGGATCAAGAATTTTCATTCTTACCGTATTGCTGATATCGTACATTCTTGATCCAAGCAGGAAATTAATAAAATAATAAAAAAATTTATACTTGGTAAAAAGTAGCTCGTAAGAACAAAAATTTGGATTGAAATATGGAAAAAAAAATCCAAGAAAACCCATCGGGTACCAACGAGTTCCACTTGCCAATCAGAAAAAACCAACAAATAATGGAAATAAAAGAAAGCATTAATAATGCTGCCGACGTCGCAGTAGCAGTTGCTGTCTCTGCCGCTCTTCTGCTTCCCCCGCTGCTAGCCAAGCGAAAAGTCAAGTCAACGTCGTCGGCGTCGTTGTCGGCAGTGTAGGGAGTAGGTGGAGGGATCGGTTAGCCGAGCGACTGTCATAAATTTACAGTGGGGTGGGGTGGGGGTGGGGTAGAGAGCGCCAATAAAATGCAGAAAACTGTAGGAAAAGGAAAATAATACATGTTAAAACAGAAAGAAACAATGCGAAATGAGTGGAAAAAAGCACGAAAAGCCAATCTCGCCACCTTGCGCACCAGTAAGAAAACGGCGCACTCATAAACCAAGGGGGGGCACACACACGCCTCTATCCTGGTTGTGTATTTGTGTGTGGTGTGTTTGTTTATGTACCCGAGCCAATACATAATTCATAAATGGCATACAAACGCTCATATTCGCGCTGCCCGCCATTTGCCCAACCAGCGTCGGCAGCATCACGACGCCCTTTTCATATCTGCCATCATATTCGAACGCACACACACACACACACGGAGACAAGTTTTTTGATAGACTCTCATAATCATAACGAAAACAACAACAACCACCGTCGCAGCAGCAGCAGACGCCTCTCTTTGAATTCTTACAGGTTGCCTGCTCTCTCTCCCTCTCTCGCAGCGCAGCCGCTCTCTTTTTTGAAATGGCAGCTATTTCTGTCACACTCTGGCTCTCACTGCTAAAGCCCACTTAACAGTCTTATACTGAAAGTATGAAAATGTTAAGTGAGTTGAGAGGGGAGGGCTCTGTAGAGACCAGCTGTTGGCATTTGAACATAGCATAAATGTTTATGTTAATGTTAACATTAATGTTTGTTTTTTGTTTTTTTTTGACCAATCGCATCATTAAACGCCCAGCTGAACATTCGGCATAACCATTTTAAAAATCCATTAGTCTTAAAATCATAAACAAAAGACATCGATTTTTTATTCGGTGATAAAAAAAAAACTTAAAAAGTGACTAATATGATAAAAAAACTTTATGCCAGAAATCTATAGAATATATTGTTTATATTTTAAGCATAGACAAATTGTGTCTCCAGAATGAATAAATAAAAATTTTCTTCAAATAGTTAACAAACAAAACATTTCACAACTGTTCACCTTTACCAGCTATTGGCTGCAGCTCCTCAAAACTTTGTTGCTGGAACTCTACGTTTAGCTGTAGGACCTATAATTTTGATATTTTTCTTTCAGAAAAAAATCGTTCAGTTTGGAAACTACCTAAATTAATTACCGACCTTTTCGATTTTGAGTATGTTTTTATTTCGATAATCAAAAAGAGTTTAAAAATTTAACAATTGATCAAAAAAATTCCAGCCAATGTTCATATGAAAAAAACTGTGCCACGAATTTTCTGTGTACGATTTCGTTTGTTGTGTATCCAGCAACTTGAACGAAATCCACAATTTGTATAGATAGCGGCGTATCGATAGCGGCGTTTCGTAAGCGTTTGTGGATCGAGAATTAGCTGATAGACAGCTCAGGAATATGAATAAAAATCAATCTGGAACACCCGCCTACTTCTGATCTTCAAGATGGTTTATAAATTGAGTTCGACCATAAAACTTACAATCAAAACTTTACATAGATCGGTTTAGAAACAATGCTGGAACTTGACCCATTATTCTCCGACCTTGGGGAATTTCCGAAGTCTAAAATAAGGACAGACTTACTTTAAGGACAAATACGTGCTACATAAAAATGGAAATTTTTGCTCAAACGAAATCTAAGCTACATTTTTCGACCATGGGATGGATTTTTCTAAATTAATACGCCTATTAAGCTTACAAAACAAATCTTAAGTCCATCGGATAAGAACAAATTTGCAACATTTCGAGATAAGCT
>JAEIFV010001552.1:0-38184 GCA_018904265.1 Lordiphosa collinella | reverse complement strand
CGCGGTGCCAAACCAAAATGCCATCTGCAAATCGCACCGGTGGCGTTCGTTTGGATTAACCTTCTTTGAAAAGACTATCGACATCCAACAGCTGTTTAGCAGACTCTGTTAAGAATCTGCGAAACATCGTCTATTCCGCGACGAGTGGACACCGCGCTTTAGGTAAAATCGCCAGATTCTGCTGTATTTGTCGAAATATTTAATTTGCCCCCGGAATAAATTCCAATTATTTCATTAATGTCTTTTGTTTGCTTGCCCAAAAAGCTATTTGAAGCTGTCAAATTAAACTTAATCGATTTGTGTTTTTTGATTGTGACAAATTTTCCTTTTTTCTTTTGGGGCCCCAAACTCTGTTCTCTGTTCTCTCTGTTTAGTTTACTAAAACATCAACCGAATCGCCGTTACATTATGCACAATTTATAACTCTTCTTTTATGTTTCGAATAAATTTTGATAAAATCCTTTAATATTGACATTTCTCTCAATTCTCGTTTTACTTATTGCCTTTTGGGTCCTTCGTCTACATCAGCTAAGAAAGCGAAGAAACGCATTAAAACTGATTTATTGCTGCAGATAAGTTTTTGGATTTATATTCAAAGTCAAAGCGTCGGCCAGCAGCGCCAGCAGCCACAGCGTGGCAACATCATGGGTGTGGAAGGAGGAGGAGGAGGCAGCATTCCCCCGAAAGCATTAAATCCCAGCACATTTAATTAAGATTTAACCTTTAATTACGATTTAAAAGATTACCCCGTCAAATTTACCCCCAGGCGCAGAGCCATTGTCAGCTACTTAGGGCTTTGGAGAGCATTTGTCGATATGGATATGGGAAGGATATGATTAGGTCCGTAGATGGTGAACAACAACAACAACGAAAGCGAAAGCCAAAAGCGTTTGCATATAATTTTCCATTAACTTGGCTTTTGCCATTAGCCCCCCTTAGGGGACGACGTACTTTTTTCCACTCCCTGTTATTAGATGTGGCAAAACATATGGGTGACAGGCAGGAGTGTGGGTGTGTGTGGGGGTGTGGGGGGTGGGTGTGTGTGGTGCATTAGCTTTGTCATTAGTTTAGCCTGCAATAATTGACATAATTTCAAACAAATTTCTGATCAACTTCAAAGACCTTTCAGCTGAGAGCTTTTGTATTCATTACAATCTGCCTTTCAATGTCAGCAGCTAGGTCCTAGGTCCTTCCTCTGAGGCACACACACAGTGGGGCAAAGTACTTAAATATGGGAAAACCTCTTCAATTTAGTATCTGCACATGTTATCAATAAGAAACCCTCCACTTGGCTGATTTCATTGTGGGTTGTGTCTGTCTTCTAGTTTATATCAGCTTTTGTTGCTTTTTGCTATTTCATTTTACTCTCCCTCTCTCTTCACTCGCTTTCATAGGTTTATTATTTATAATCCTCGCACGAGTGCGACACTTTTGTGGACGAGTGTGCTTACAGTTAACCCCCCCTTCCACCCCTCCCACCCACTCTGTGTTCATGTGCGGCGCCCTTAAACATATTAACAATTTGCGCGCCCAAAAGCTGGCTACAACAAATTTACGTTTTATTTCTCTGCTCGACGAAATATTGTCGCCTCAGTAAAAAACCAAATAAAAAATACAAAAAAAAAAAAACTCATTCTTTTTATTGCATTTCATTGTTAAAGGCTCTCGCGCTCTGATATTTTTATGCGCCTCGTCACATAAAACACAGCCAACACACACAACACACAACACAGCAGGCGGCACGGCGGGGCTTTTTGTGTGGAAATTGAAAATTACATTTGCCAGTGAAAATGCTTTCACACAGCTAACTTAATGCAGAAAAACGACTGCAAATGAAAGCTGACACATGCATATGGACCTACTAAATGCAGTCACACACACTCATACTTACATACATATATATATACTTGCCAGCCGGTTTTTGTATGTAAATCATGTAGGGAGAGAGATTGACTGCTTGTGAAAATGATTTGCAGTTGAAATTAGAGACTTGAGTTGGCAAATGGAATTACAGTTGCCAGCATTTAAAAAGTTTATCCACTCCCCCGAACATAAATGAGTAAGGGTTTAAAAGTGGCCCAAAAGTAAGTTAAAACAATGGGTTAAAGTGTAAAAGGTTTAAAAAAAAACCAGGAGAAAAAAAAAACAACATAAACAAAAACCCCCCCCGGTCACATACAACAAACAATGGAGTAAAACAAAAAATGACATACAGGAAAAAAGAAAAAAAAAAAACTTTACATAAAAAGTCCAATCCCCATTTCAAATTACCGAGGGATTTCCTTTATAAATTGCAGTCGAAGTGCAGTTGGGTTAAGTGTCACGACAAATTAAGTAGGGGAGCACACTTTGCGATGATCAAAAAGTAGATGGTTTTAAAAAATCCAGAAAAAAAGTATAAGAGATTTTTATTTTTGTTTTTTTATTAAATAGTTAATGAATGAAAGGAAAAATAAAAAAATTTTTTTTCAATATGAGGGCCGTTCAGAAAGTTACGGCCTCCGAAAAATGATGAATAAAAAAAGGTGCCCACATGGTGACCATGGTTGCAGCACTTGGGATGATTTGAAAAAAAAAGAAAAAATGCGGTTATAGAACTAATGTGGCTATCGTTCGGCCCTCCGAAAAAATTGAACATTTTTTGACAAAATGGCGGACATTGTAAAACAAGTACACTTAAATATAGGTATCCAAAAAGTTGGAGAGCAGAACGATAGCGACGACAATTCTGCGTCGTATAAGCCCTTCCGGAGCAAAATCGGTCCACTGGTTTCCTCTGAATCGTGGCCACCAGTTTGATGGTCGTGGTTTCGAGATAAACGCGTTTAAAGTTTGCAGTTGCTAGGCAAATCGGGTCACTTTGGGTCATTAAAAAGGGCTATATCTTCTAAACTATTTTGAATTTTTGAAAATCCTTTTTAGGGATTATTTTTGAATATCCAAGCTACAAAAATATGCAACTAAAAAAAAGTCGAAAATTTTTTTTTCGCAAAGTGTTTTCCCCCTTAAAAGAGTATCAGGCGAGAAGGGTATTCAACTGTGGACAACATATACAACTAAATATCCATAGTGTATCTGAAACAAAAGGAAAGAAAGAAAGTATACGCCTTCTTTTTTCGATTTTCGTACTGCGTTTGATAAAATCAAGGAAGCTTTTGATGTACAAATTATATTCGAAGGGAGTCTTGACCAAATTCCTAAATGTGCTGGAGAATATTTACGCAAACTCGAATGTGGGCAGTCTGGACAGGCACGGAGCTATCTGGTTATTTCGAAACCAATATCGGAGTGAGGCAGGGCTGCCTACAGTCGCCTCTCTTGTTTGCGCTCTTCCTAGACGATCTCCATGATAGCATAGGTGGCGGCCTAAAAGTGGGAAGTGAAAAATATACGCCTTTTATTATATGCGGATGACTAGTCTAATGGCTGATGAAGTCATTGTACTGCAGGAAATGATCGATCGCCTGGAAATTTATTGTCAGACTTGGAATATGGAAGTGAATATGGCCAAATCGGAAATAATAATGGTATTCAGGAAAGGATGGCGCCTTGCAAAGAATGAAAAGTGGACATTTCAGAGCGAACCCATAAAGATTGTACTGAGTACAAATATCTAGAAGTTATGTTTAAATTTCAAGAAAGCATGTTAAAGCTAGAACTGCGGCTGCAAAGCAAAGCATTAACATAACCTGAAGAGCCTTCTCGCCAAAACAAAATCTCCCCTGAAATGAAGTGGAAAATTTATGATGCCGTATGTGGGCAATACAAGCTTACGGAGCGCAAGTCTGGGGCTATGGTCAACAAAGAAGTAGATAAGCTGGAAGCCTTTTTCATTAAGTGTATCTATAACCTGCCACAAACAACGCCACACTATTCACTGGACCAGCACCTTCGGTATATCTACAAAACTCTGTTTATATATGATAGCCATAGGTTGCCACGAATCCTGTCGCAGTCGGTATTGGATATAAATGTATTCTGGGCAAAAGAGCTATTCACACTAAGCTCATTGCATAACATAGAGTGGAACTGGGGCAACGAGACCTTATGGAATGCCAATTGCATTGCACTATTAGCGGAGCTTAAGAGACAGAGACTTACAAGAACTCGTGCAGCAAAAAATTAAGAAGTGAATAGAGAATTTACAGAGAACTTGACCATATGCACAAGTAGATACCCGGGCAGTGTCATGGATTATTAAGGCAAGAAGTGACATGATACTCTTAAATGGAAACAGATTCATTACGGACCAACTAAAAATGCGAATTGTGCAACACAAATAAGGTAGAGGACATAAATCATTTTCTAAGTAGATGTCCAATACTACGAGAACACAGAATTTTATGTTTTAGCCAACCTGTTTTAAGCCCAACTCAGATTAGAGACATTTTAAATGATGCGAGCGACACTAAGTGGAAGGGCTTAGTAGAGTTTCTGCTACAGGCCACCCAGTATAGGAAACGGATTTTGGCGGCCCCTAATCCGGACACTAGGTCCCAACGATCCTGTATCTCGCGACGAGCGGGGAAGCAGGGTGTAGTAAAACTTTTTGTATGGTATCTAGGGAACCTTCAAATAAACTAAAACAAAACTAAAGAAAATAATAGAAGCGAATTCTCCGACTGACGACATATACAGGCCTGTTTCGGTTTTCACATATTTCTTCGATTTCAAATGAAAACAAAATCGAACGACTTGGTTTTTGCTGTTCTGGTATTCGAACGATTTGCAATTGAGTGTTTCATTTCCAAAATTGTTCCCGTTGACTACACTTTCACCTTAATCAACTGGTGAATCAAAACAATCCAATAAATTATCACCAAAATATTTGATAGTAGTTGAATACAGGTTTTTAAAATGTTTCTATTTTTAAGGGCATTTTATTAGCATTTTCCCCAGCGTTTCATAAACAAGTGAAAACCAGAACAGCTTGAACAAAATATGTGAATTCGATTTGGATGGCACGTGGCAAAATTGAAGCTATTCATAAAAATTATTAATTTTTTTTAGTAAAAATAATTTTTAAGGGAATGTAAAATTGCAAAAGTATCTAAAAACACTAAACATTGGTACAAAATTAACTTTTAGCCATTAACTTGACGCCTTTATGTAAAAATCGCATTTACTTTTGAATTCATCGGCTCCAAGCAATGTGAATTCAAATCGAGTAAATCTATCGAATTGTGAAGACCGGAACAAGTAGCAAAATCGAATTCGAGCAAGTTTAGTGAAAGTGGAAACCGGTACACGCCTGATAGTGATAGTCGAGAACTATTTAAAACCCTTAGCAATTAGATATGTTATATTTTCTTTTGGAATTTTGTTAAAGCATGTGAATAATTGGTTTAAAATAAATTTATTATTATACCGCCCTCCACCCCCTCACTTACCGCGCGAGGTGTGGTCCTTTACCCATTACGACGCGCAGTTCAACTGCAAGTCTCAGGGGCTCTTAATATTTCTTTTATATTATTATTATTATAAGTGCAGTTTACGCGCAAATTTGTAGAGAAGGACAGCGTCTTTGTCGATTTTAAAGCTACATTCGACGCAATTGACACAGAAAGCCAATATCTATAGGTCAGCAATGAAATGTACTTTAGTTTTAGTAATCCAAAGCTTGTATATCTGCCATAAGTCCACTGTTTGTCACGTCCAAAACTAACTATCCAGCTGGTTTAAGACCAACTTTGGAGTGAAACAAGGCTGCCTGACTGGAGCCCATTACTTTTCGTACTGTACCTCGATGACATATCATACCACGATCCTGCTGATGGTGAAAAATATCGTCTGCACAAACGTGAGTTCAAGTTTTTAAACAAGTTTCTATACATACAATACATATTTAATGTCGAAAGTCGACTTAAAACTAATCCAAAGTCATATTGGAGTTTTTTTAAACTCGAAAAACATCAACCTCTTCCATTCCGTCTAGTATAACCTTTGGTTCGCTTTCACTCAAATACTGATAAGGGGATTGCTTCCTTTGGGGTGACCAATTTACTCTTGATTCCATTCCTTCTATATTTAATGTCTGGACTATTGCCATATCGAATCATGAAGTCTTAGAAGCAATCAATGACTTTGATGACTCATTTAAGACTAAGTGGAATCTTAAATACTCGTAACTATATACACATAATTTTCAATATGGCCAACAAATTTCGCTTGTAAATGTAGAAAACCTACTGCTTATCAGAAGTTGGTTTGCTATGCGCCATTGGTTGTTTGACAGCAGCAACAACAAAAAAAAGGGGAAAAGACTCCCTTCACACACACACAACACATACATACATATATCTACATACAAATTCCAATGCCATTTAGGGGTTAGTCAAATATGTTGAAATATTTATTTCACATTTTGCAAAATATTTATTATCCTGTGAATTCTGGATGACCGCCTTATCAAATGTATAAAAATGTTCGAATGGATAAATGCGTGTAGGTGTGTGTGTGTGTGTGACTGGCTGTGGCTTCTCTTTTTTTTAAATTTATTTTGCATTTGTGATATGCAAAAATGTTGTCATAAAATAAAACCCAGCAGAAGTAAAAAAAATGACTGACTGACTGTCTGTCAGACAAAGTGAATAGGAGGGCAGGTGGTGGTGGTGGTTTGAGAGGGCAATCAATAGAATTAAACTTTAGCTGGGTTTAAACTGAAATTCCTGAGGTCGCCTCGGGTAATTAATGAAATTTCCCCTTCGCTTTTCATATCATTTTCCACGCCAATGGGCAATTAATTAAGTTTTCTCGCTGGCCAACAAAATATTCACCTGACCGCACCCAAAGTGCATTTGATTGATTAGACTAATTAAGCAGAACAAGCAAAAAGCATGCACTTGTCCCCCGTCCCCGCCGTGTCCCTCACATACACAAAGAAAATTGACAAGAAAAATCCATTTTCGTGGATTTTTTTTTTTTTTTTTTGGCAAACCGAGAATAAAACTTTTCGCAGCCAATTTGTCCTTGTATGGAAGGGGGTTAGATAGGGGGTGGGGGAAGGGGGGGGGGCACTAATACTCATTTCATTTCTCTGCCTGCTCTAAGGACTCGGCAACTAAGTTTTCAGGGACAGGCAAAAAGCGACATAAGCTTATTAAATTCCATAAGGATTTCACATATTACGGCAGCTACTTACGGCAAGGATTAAACCTACAAGCCGAGAGTGTACAAAGTTTGCACAAACACACACAGAGAATAAGAGAGAGACGGAGACGGAGACAGCCACAGCAGGAGGTCAATTTAACCCCCCAGAGGTAGAACGGATGGGGACTGCGCAAAGCCTTTAAATGTTGACCAAGTCGTTGACACACATGCGGCGGCAAGTTGCCACTTTTGCCTGCTTTTGGCTACCGCCTCCTTGAAACAGGGCCAAAAGCAGTTAGGCGGGGGTGAGCGACAGTCCTACTGACAATCTTTTCAGTTGCAGAAATTTTAAAATGTGTCTGCTAATAATCCCTGTCCACCACATGACAGCCGCGTGACACGCATTGCGACAGATCCGACAAATCAGGCCATCAAGTTGGGGCGAGCCAGGAAAGGGGCAACCGCATCCTCCGCGCCATTGTTAACCCATTATTGACAGCTCGACGGGGCGCATGTGGCTAAATTTAAAATTGCCAGAGACAGCCTCCCCTCCCTCCCCCCTACCACCGTCCTAACCCCTGTCCTGCGCTGCCACTCATCCCTCCTAGCACAGGGCTTTGCCTACATTTTCTTTTAATTAAATGCTAAAAAGTTTTCGCTATATTTGTGTGTGTGTGTGTGTGTGTGTGTGTGCGTGTGTTTTTATTCATTTTCTTTCTTTCTCATTTTTTGCTGCTGTTTCTGAGGCTGTTAAATTTCACGCCAAGGACTTTTCACTTTTTCTTTTTTTTTTTTTTTTTGGTTTTGTTTTGTTTTTGCAGGGTGTGAGTAATTAGACGGGCTTCTGACACGTAGAGCTCTTACGAAAAGTTATTGCCCATCAAATGTGTCAGGTATTTCTCACTTTCAGTCTCTAGCTTTGCTCTCCTGAGAGAGCTCTGGTTCCTTTGCACTGTGGCTCCAAAAAAAAAAAAAACGCTGTGGCAACTCTCTGAAGTCAGCTGATTGCGCAGTGTGAACATGCCACTTGCTGATTTTCTGATTTCAAAACATGTTGAAAAGTTAAATGCTGCGTGGACAAATGCAAAGGGTACATGACAAGAGAAAATCTGCCTCTTTCATTCACACATACATATTTCATTCAACAATCTAAATACCACACGAAAGTTTAGGTTTTCTGCATTATCGCTTAGATATGTGGGCGTGTGAAAATTGTAAACGAAAATTTTAGTTCAAAATCAGTACAGAAAAGTTATATTTTTATACTCTGTAGCAGAGGTACACAGAGTATATAACAGAATGATGGGCAGCATTTCACAGGAGCAGAGTATATTACCGAAATTCTTTCTTGTTTATTTAGAAAACAGTTCTTCACACGTGACATGTAGATTTTCTAAATAAACATTAAGGATTTCAAATGCTGAATGCTACAGTTAGAAAATCTTCACGATATCACTGTGATAGGCGGCATGGCAGAGCGAGAGGTTGATGGTCGAATGGGCCACCAGAAAGATTCCAGCAATTGTGTTTAAATCTTCAAGACAAGAGAGGTAAGGGCGTAAGTGAAAAAAATAGGGGGGAAAGTAATTCGACTCGGCCGAAGTTTTGTATATCTTGCAGCTTTTCCATTGAAAACAAAAAAGTTTTTCTAACTAAGACTACTTTTGAACCTTACTTTTCTACTTTTCTACTTACTGACTTCGACCAAATTTGGTGAAATCATGAAACAGCATAATACGCAGTTAATAACGATATCTGGAGGCGATTCCATTTAAAACAAAAATGTTTTTCTTACTAGAACTTCTTTTTCGACCGATCATTCATACTGCAGCTATATGCTATAGTCATCCGATTTTGATAAAACTTTGTTGAAATGTGTCCAAAGTATATAAAATAAGAATAAGCCAATAAAAAGGACGATTTCATTAAAAACAAAAAATTTTTCTCACTAGAACTAGTTTTTCGACCGATCGTTCCTATGGGAGCTATATGCTATAGTCATCCGATTTTGACAGCAAACTTGGTGAAATCATGGAACAGGATTGTAAACTAAGAAAAACATACTTTGAAGGCGTTTCCATTAAAAACAAAAAAAAAGTTTTGCTCATAAATAGTTTTCGACCGATCTTTCTATACACTCTATATAGCCGCGCCCGACAATGTCAGCGTATGTACCAAAAGACCGTGCAATTGATTGCCATACGTCGTTTTTGAATTTTTCTCGGCAAGAACTTCGGGCCCAGATTCTCATGTGTCGAATGTTGTCCTTGAGGGCTTCCAGGTCTCGGGCTTGGTTACGTAAACAAAAGTCTGAACGGTTAATCGATTGCGCCAGCAAATCGCCAAATCGAGAGATGAGGCGACCCGAGAACGCCGCCTCAGAATGTCGGTGGTGGCCGCGCAGTGTTGCCGTTGCTCCGTCCTGTTGGAACCACATGCTCCCCAGACCTAATCGTCAATTGCGGGAAAAAACCCGGTTAAAGCCCTAACCGAGTGTCGTTGACCAGCGGCGTTCTCAAAAAAAGCGCCTATGACTCCTCCACGTGAACAGCGCACAAGTATTGAGCGGGTGTAATGGCTCCTCGTGCATCACTCGTGGATTTTCCACCAAAAGCGATAGTTTTGCTTGTTCACGTACCCGCTGAGGTGGAAATGAGCCTCATCGCTCATTATGATTTTGGTCGAAAAATCGTCCATTTAGTCCTCGAGATTGAAGATGGCTTGGGCGTAGGTTACACGCGTTTGGCGGTCGACAGGCAGCAGCTAATGCACGGACTGGACTTTGTACGGGAACATGCGCAGGTCTTTGACCAAAATTCGCCTTAGGGACGACCGGTTGATGGCTAATTGCGAGGCACGGCGTCTAGTCGATGTTTCCGGCGACAACTCGACATCCTCGGCAACAGCGGCGATATTCTTGGCCGAACGGCCCCATAGTCTCTTGGCCCCATATCTTAAGGTTGGTGGCCAAACGGCGCAGTGTAGGGGGGGGCGGCCGGGGAATCTGCGACGGAATTCGCGCTGCGCCAACACCACAGACGAATTGTTACGCACAAAAAATAGACACGATTATTCCGCGTTCTTGGGGAGTATATCGATCCATGGCTTGTTCACTTGTATTCTACATATGTCTAGTCCACAAATGTCAAAACAGATCTGACTTTGGCGGTTATTTGTAAAAATCAGAGCATTTTCCAATAGGACTTTTTGACCCACACCTGTTGAAAGACTCAGGGGCAGAGTATGTGCGTGACACAAACATAACTTCTCAGGGTTGATAGATATATTCCAGCGATAGGCCCAGTTCTCAAACCTCTTGAGGTATTCTTGCAACGCGTCTGTCGCCGAATAGATGCATCTATCACGAGCCATGATCGGCAAAGGTTGCTATCGTGGCCCTGCGGTTTTTGGGTATGTCCAGAGCAGTTGGCATATCTGCTGTGAACAGGCTGTTCAGGGTTGGCCCCAGAACGCTACCAAAGGGTACTCCTGCTCAAATCCTCTTCTTCTGTCAGGATTCTAAATGTCCTGTCAGTTAGGAATGATCTGACCATTAAGAAGAGCTGAGGATTAAGCGTTCCCTTGAGTTTGGCTAGTAAGCCATCATGCCAGACGCGATCAAATGCCTGTTGGATATCCAAGTACGCTGCCACAACGTACTCCTTGGCGTGAAATCCTTCCAGGACGAAATTGACCACTCTGTGTAGCTGTTCTGGGGTTCCGTTTCCCATTCGAAAGCCGAACTGGAATTTAGGGATCCTCCTTTTGGCAATAAGCATCTTTCTAGCAGCTTGCCAAACGCTGGGAAGAGGCTTATAGGTCTGTACGAGTCCAGTTCATATGGGGGCTTCCCAGGTTTGTGGAGCATGACGATATTGGTTTTTTTCCATGTTCCATCAGTATTACTGACCGGAAATTTCGACTGCACCTGCCTCTTATACCTCCTAGTGAGCCTACAGAGAGCGAACTTGGAGTCCTCATTAGGGTGGCATCCTCAAGGAGCTTGTCCAGCGCCTCTTTCGATTGGCAGGACTTTCCTTACCCGATTTGGAATTCTCCTGTATATTCTGTCGATCGCAGGGTCATGGGTTCTCGTGTACTCCCTCCTCAGGCGTTTTTTCAATGCTATTAGGCCCTCTGCTGCCGGGGTCAGTACAAAACGTCTACGTGTTGTTTATTGAAAATTCAACATCGTAAATAAACCCATAGATAAGGATATATGTAGAAGGATTTGCCATTAGTTACTTAACCAACATTCTCACGGATACGCAGCAATTCTATTACAACATAAAAATTCATCCAAAAACCAGTGGGTCTTTAATTTCTGAGTCAATGGGCAGAGGTATTCGATGGTTCCTAAGGCTATCTCTTACATATCGATTCTCCTGTCATACACCAATTTACCTTTTTCTCAAGAGACACTACAAAACTTGCTGCCTCTCCCAAGGTTTGAACTGATGACTGGCTTACATGAACTTCAAAGATTTATTTGGGTGCATAGTTTTCATAACTTATTCTTAATTAGACCCAACCGGAAATTCGACTTTTTGAGCATATAGTGCCTGCCGCAGTAAGCTATTAAGTAAGTCATGTTTTACATCAGATTATGTATGTTGCCCAAGGCCATTTTATGTGTCCACATAACTTAAGCCATTTCCGTAGCCAATTTCCATAGAGAATTTAGAGCTAAACTGATTTCCAAATTTGCAGTTGGCTCCAATTCAAAAAGAAAACAAAAACGATGCAAGTAAATATGTGGCCATAAAAGTCAGTGGAAACCATAAAGATAAATATCTAAATGGCTAAATAAATGCAGGTCCTTAGAGGCGGCGGTCACAAAAGGCAGCTTCAGGAGTAAGCTGCAAAAGTTAAGTGGCAGCCACAAAGAAAGCCACAAAAAATAGCAAGAAGAAGGTGAAGTTGGGCAATGGGTAAGGGGGAGGGGGGGGAGGATGATGATGATGCACAAGACAACTAAATTTGCTCGGTAGTGCAATTATTACTAATAGGGCTAATAAGCACGTCTTAAGTGCCCATACCAGGGGGGGGGGGGGTGGGGGAGTAGCGTGGGGGTAGGCCTCCCTTAGGCAGAAAGAAATAATGTGATAAACTCGATTAAATTTCGGTGGGCAATAAAAATGCGCCATCATCACAATTGCAGGAGGAGGCATGAATTGCAGTTTAAGGATACACGTACACACAAAACACACACACACACACACACACATTTGACCATTAAGGTCGCCACAATGGCGAGGCCCGTCAACGCTTGATGATGATAAGTATGATACGAGGGGGGGAGCTGGCTTACTAAACAGCCGCTGGCTCTTGTTTTTTTTCCTTTTCCGCTTTCTTTTTCTTGCCTTTCCTTTCCACACACACACACACAAGCACAAAACGCAGCCGCAACAACAACAACAACAACAGCAAAGAAAAAGGAACAGCAAAAAGAACTGAAGTGCCTTTAAGGGAATTTCAAATATGCATGAACCAAGCAGTAGGAGCAGGGGCCACAGCCAGTCACTGGCGGACACCAGCACAACAGCCAAATGAAGTGAAATACGTATAAAATAAAAGAAATACAACAACAACAACAACAAAGAGCAACAGCAACAAAAATACCCATCAGACACATACCTACAATTCACTACAGAGGAAACAGCAGCAGCAAGTGGGGAAATTGAAGAAGAAAGTTAGCCTGAACCTAATGTATACCCTGGATGTAATTGCTAAGCAGCTACTTTGGTTTTTTTCTTTGAATTATCCAACAGTTTATTAAGGTAAGGCCCAAGGGTTTGCTGCTAGAGCGGTCAAACACTGGTACATAAGTTTCCCCACTGCAGTTTCCTTAGAAGGAGCTGCTTTTTTAAAGTTGACTTGACTACTTTGAGCCAGAAACCAAAGACAAAATGTGTGGACAAAACTTGCAGCCAGAAACCAAAGACAGAATGTATTGTGAACATAAAACTTGGTAGCAGTTGAACTGTCCGTCGGTCAGAGACATTATCTATGACGGTGCCCGGCCCAAAATTACGGGACCCATCTTGCGCATATCTGATGTCTCGTAAGATCGCTAACAATGAAATACCGCGTTTGAAGCGTCAGTCCAAGCAGATTTTTAACATGGAATCATATACCAGCGCGCACTTAAAAATATAATAAAACGAGGAAAAAAAAAAAAAAAAAAAAAAAAAAAAAAAAGAAACCATTAAGCGTTACGAAATTTTTACAAAAGCGGTGAGGCTCTTTCTAAATGCCGAGGCCAAATAAAAGTCGACCAAGGCGATCGGCCGAGAATATCGCTGCCGTACGAGCCAGTGTTGAGAGGTCCCCAAGAACATCCCAAAAGCGCCGTTTCTCAGCGTTGGGCATGGCTCATCCACTTTACAACGCGATTATTCGCGTTGGTTTGAATTTGTTCCCCGTACAAAATTCAATTGTTGCAAAGATTTTTGACTGCGGATAAGCCTCAATCGATTGAATGGGCCAAGGGTCATCGAAATGGCCGAAGATGACGTGCAATTTTGGAACAAAATTAACATGTCCGATGAAGCCCATTTCACACTGAATGGGTCGTAAATAAGCAAATTGCCGTATTTACGCCACTGAAGAAAATCCTCAGGAGATTGCCAGGGTTCTGTATGACGAAAGTCACAGTTTGGTGCGGCGGCAGTTGGAAAAACGGTCATTGGGCCGTTTTTTTCCAAAATGAAAATGGCGATGCTGTTACCATCAACCAGGAGCGTTATCTTGACATGTTGACCAATTATTAGGATGCCAATTATTCGTCGAGAGCGTAAGAGGGTTCTGGTTCAACAAGACGGTCCAACCGCACACAATCGCATACTAATCGTATTTCTTGAAGAAAAATTGTTTTCGGGCCGTTTGATGTCGAAAAGTGGTGATTTGGACTGGCCACCGCATTGCCCGATTTGACGTTGCCTGACTTCTTCTTGTGGGGGATATTTTGAAGTCAAAAGGCTTACGTTAACAAGCCAAGGACCGTAGAAGAGCTCAAGACACGATTCGTGAAGAAATACGCCCGGTGAAGAATAAATGGTCCGAAAAAATTGGCGAAATCGATGGAAAATGCGCAAAAGGGCATACATAAACACCAGAGGCGGACCATTTGCGAGATATCATATTCAAAAATTGATGTAAACAAATCTACTTGGGAGCAAATTAATGAAGTTAAGATTTCCAACCGCCAAATTTTTATTTTTTTCTTTGATTTTTTTAAAAAAAAAAACATGGTCCGTCGAATATGGGGCAACCCCTGCTACAACTGCCGATTGAAGCTACGTCAATTGGGTTCGCTGTCGCTATCGCCATAATGATAGTAGCAAAACATATCGAAGACCTGTAAGCAGGCGATTTCTATTGTGAAACTGTGTAAGGATGGACCTTGGTTTTAGCCATACACAAGACGTAAAACGGTGCTCATAAGCAGTCGGAAAGTAGACGAGACGGTCACGATAAGGGTAGGTGATGTCACCATTACCACTCTATACCCTACATAAAGTACCTAGGGGTTATGCTGGACCACAGGTTAAACTTTAGGGACCACCTGGCGTATGCTAGCCAGAGGGCAAGCGTAACGGCGACAGCCCTGGCCAGAGTTAGGACAATATAAGGGGCCCTAAGCAGTCGAGACGGAAACTTCTCGTAAGCGTAGTTCTCTTGAGCCTACGCCTGGCTCGCGCACTAGGAGTCATATGAGCGTTCAGAACTGAGTCGAATAATGCAGCTTTGATGGTGGCGGGACTTATCCCATTCGACCGGAAGGCACAAGAGGCGGCGTATATCTTTAAAGGAGCGTCAGATGGAATATCAATGGCAGAGTATAGAGCAGAATTTGGAATGGAGACCCTACGGAGATGGCAATCCAGGTGGGAATGATCTACCAAAGGACGATGGACGCATAGCCTACTCCCTGGTTAAACTTGACGCAACTACTCATTGGACACGGATGTTTGAAATCCTATTTGCATAGGTTCAAGCATGAAGACGACCCGTACTGCCCCAATTGTGCAGGGCAGTCGGTCATGCAAGACGCAGAAGACGTTATTTTTAATTGTCCGTCTTTCTTAAATGAACGAACTAAACTAAGCAGGCGGATTAGGGAGGACACCAGTCGCGGGACTTGGGATTTTCGATTGAAGTCATTCTCATCTAATGTAAGGCGAAACATCTTTTGTTAAGCAAACTTGAAAATTCAACTTGCTTGGATTCATTTTCTTCGTTTCTTCGTCGCTTGTTGGTCACAAAGTGTATAAGTGTCTCTGATCGTTCACTAAACTGTGTCATAGTCATACAAGGGATTCATAGCTCATTATAGTTGGTGGTAAAACGGTTAAATTAAAGACTTTAGTGTTTGCCCTTAAGTATTTTTTTCATTAAAATGTATTATAAATATTATGTATTTCGTCTGCTGCTATGGCAAAACCAGCTGGAACCCTTTACTAAATCATTTAGCTGCCATAGAAGCCAACGGTGCGTATGAGTAATATTTACCCTACACACGAGGCTGAAACGTCATGTTTTAGTAACAAGAAGTAACAGAGTTAAAACTTGATAAATATATAACTATGTAATCCTTATAAGGTCACACTGCGGCTACGTAATCTTACCTTGATTAGAAATCGAATGATAATTCAACACATATTCTGTATCTTCCCCAGTAGCCAAACAATCTAACCACAGTCGTTTATGCCCCAATTGAAGGGAACACATGTGCAATGCATACCTCTTCAATATAATGAGCTGTGGCCAAAGCTGTGCACCAGCCGGCGCCTTCATTTCCAGCTCCTTAGCATGTGCCACACACACACACACATAATCAGACCACTCGCCCCGCTCCCTTTGGGCAGAACCAGCTAATGCCAAACACTACCCCAACCCCACCATACCACACTCAGCATTCGGCATTCAGCATCAGCATCAGCATCCTGTTCAGCCTTTGGCTTTGAGGCTTCGGTTTACTTGGGGTCTTGGGTCTGGGCTGGTTGACTGGTTAGCCGCAGGCAAACGCAGAAAGGCAACAAAAATGTTGCAATAAAAGAAAAGTTAAATTGTAATAAAGCACCCTTGGGGCAAGGGGGGTGGGGGGTTGAAGACGGAGGGACAACAGCCGCGAAAATAAGAAAACTTTTTTTGTGCAAGGGCTAAACAATTGCCATGTCTTCTATGTATGTACACACCCCACATCCTGCAGTCTTTCCCCAGCTGAAAGCAAAGTGTTCGCCAGGGGAAACAACGGAAAGAAACCAGCAAGCAGGCAGGAGGGAGGGGTGGAGGGAGGAGAGCAGCTGGCAAATATATTGAAAAAGAATTGAATTTGGAAAAATTAATTTGAAACAAAACAATTGATCTCAAAGAGGTAGAAGAAGGGTCGAACCGAAATGAAATGAAACACTAAGAGTCACTAAAGAAGTGTAAAAGAAAAGCCTCTAAAAAAGAGTAACTTTACAATAGAATAGATCAAGAAACTGAACAAAAGTCACTGATCAAGATTCACTGAGCAAGAGTAACTCAACCTGAGTCACTAAAGAAGAATCACTGAACAAGAGTCACTGAAGAAAAGTAAGTAAACATGAATAATTGATCAAGACTCACAGAACAAGAGTTTTTAAAGAAAAGAGTCAAAAAAAATAATTTTAAAAAATCCCACCCCAAAGGGGGAAAAAACACGTCACCTCAATACCAAACAGAGACAACTATCAGCCTACTGTGGCAGATGGAAAGTTGGTTTTATTGCTTGCTTAATCACGTAGGGGTCACCAAAATGTCTAAAGATTACTACAGACAGTACATCAACTATATGTAATTGAGTTCTTTGTGTGTCTATAAGCTGGGATGCATACGGTACATAGACTGTCTGCCCTTGAACCAGTTGGACTGCGGAGAGGGTATCCTTCGTTGCGCACTTTGAGGGTCCGAAGCAGGGGTGCCCAAACTCACACAATCAAGCTTTACGCTTGTATGCGTATCAGAGAAAAACGAAGTAAATGTCACAGCAACAAGCAACAAGTAAACGAACAAAGACCTTGTGAGAGAATAAAAAACCGAAAAGCACGCGTCGTGAGAGAGCAAGCCGCCGAGCGGGCTATTTATAGCAGGGTTCCCCAAGAAGAGGGGCTCCTGTAACACTGCGGATTACTTCGTCCAGCATTCGGGGGAATGCTTTCGGCCGGGGGGAAAAGAAAACGATCTTATCGTGTGTTGGTCGTATGAGTTCCTATCCCATGGCTTTTAGCATTTTGGGCACCACTGTTCTGAAGACACAGCAACAGATTCTCTGCTGGGTGTCATGGAAGAAATGAGTAACAGATCTGGTTGTACAGAGACTAGCTTTATTGTATAAAATTAGGGCTATTTATATGGTAGCAATGGGTTGTGTTGGTTACAGGCAAGAAGTTTATCTACGGGTTAAGGAACGTATTCATTATTGGGTTATCTGATCTTTGAAGACGAGGGAGTCGCTTTGAGTTCTGATCTGTCTTAATATTCTGTATGTTTTGTGTACTTAAACTAGAGTAACTAAAGCAGAGTCACTGGACAAGATACTCTGAGCAAGTGTCACTAAAGAAAAGTAAATGAACATGAGTCACTGAGCAATAGTCAATGAGTCACTGAACAAGAGTCATTAAAGTAGAGATTCTAAAAAGAGTCACTGAACAAGAGTCACTGAATAAAAGTCTCTTAAGAAAAGTCAATGAACAAGAAAATAAAGAATAAGAACAGAACAAAAGTAGCTAAAGAAGAGTCACTGAACCATAGTCACTAAGCAAGAGTAACAGTGCAAGTGTGACTTTTAAGAAGAGTCAATGAACAAGAATCTAAAGAAGAGTAACAGAAAAAACTAGCTTAAGAAGAGTCACAAAACCAGAGTCACTAATGAAGAGTAACTGAACAACAAATACTATAGAAGATTAATGGTAAAAGAGTACCTGAAGAGTCACTAAACAAGAATAACTGAATAGAAGTCACTGAACAAGTCCTTCGAGATGATTTATTTAACAAGAGTGAATGAAAAAAAGTAACTGAAGCAAAGTCACTGAACAAGAGTCACCAAAAAAAGAGTAGCTGATGAGATTTTCTGTATAAAAGTGACCAAAAAAGAGTCACTGAATAAAAGTTTTTAAAGAAGAGTTACTGAACAAGAGTCTACAAATAAAAGTCTCTAAAGCAGAGTCACTGAACAAGAATCACTAACCAAAATAAATACAAATATTGCCATGCCTTGCCTAATTTTCATACAAATCCCAACTCATACTCGATAGTCATCCCCTTATCAACGTTTTTCACAAATTGAAACCATAATAACACAAATTTTTTTTTTGCCCTCCCATAACAAGCACAATTGATGGCAATCGCTACCGTCTAGGTGCTGGTCCTGGCCCTGGCCCTGGCCCTGACTGTCAATGCTGATAATGGCGTCAAGGACGCGCGCGCGGGCTTGCCAACTAATCTCTTGGTGGGTTTTGCCACTCGGTTGGCTTCCCAGCGACTGCAGCTGACCGAGACGAGACAGTTGAGATCAAAAGCTTTTGATAAACTCCTAACAATGCGCCAAATGGCCAAACAACAGGAAGACGGGAGGGAAAAAGGGAGCAAGAAAAGCGAAAAGAAAAAACAATATTTAAACATTTTATGTGCCCCCAGCTCCACCACCAGCTCTCTCTCTCTCTCTCTGCCTCTTCATTTGGTGTCTTCATTTTGCTCATTTGGCGTTTCCATTCTTTTGGCTGGGCTTCCTCCTCCTCCTGCTCCTCCTCTTTGAAGCCGGCGGCCATTCCATTGTTTGCTTCTGCATTGTATCTGCTTTTATCTTGCCACTTTTGGCATTGTTTTACGTCGCTTTCACTCGGCTTTAATTGCATTGCTGGCAAATCGTTCAGTTAAATTTTATTTTTCCAATTAGCTCGACCTCATAATTGTATGCCGTTTCCATGTTCGCCTCCAATATTAATATTTGTTGTTTGCGTAGCAATTTGCAATTGTTGTGCGGTTCATAATTTGCCAATCATAATTTATGACGCTGCCTGGCGTGCATTATCCCTGCTGATCCTCCTGCGGAAATTAAAATGCTCTGCTTACATATAAACAAATAACAATTTGTGTTTTCCGCTTCCCAGTCCACCACGTTCCTTTTTTTTTCGCCCGGCATTGTCCGAGTTTGTTTTGGGCCAATTGCGGTTAACCCCCAGGAAAACAGGTGACCATAAATATGTTTAATGAGCGGACAGACAAACAAAATTGTTGACAAAGAATCCTCATGCATCATTCGGCGCAACGAGAAAAAACGAAATGGTGAAAAAAACAACGGTGCAAAAAACTGACGGCCGGGCAATTAAAATTTATTAAATTTCATTCAATAATTCAGCTCCGAGATGGCCAACACATGCGAGGGAAGGTTTAAGCGTTGCAGGGGCCTGTGGTGAGAAAGTCATTTGAACAACAAATCAAAGTTGTGTGAAGTTTTTGTAAATAAGACAAGTTAGGGTCACACTGAACTGGAAACTAATAAGATAAATAAAACAGTTTTCCTAAGCAAATGCTGATGCGAACCCTTCATTTCATCCACAAGTTTGATAATGTTTAGTGATTTTAGCCTGTGCCAGCGACAGGCCTGTTTAATAGGACAATATCCACTCAATATCCGGCTCTAAGGACCGTTCTAGCATATTTTATCGGTTTATAAGAACTACCGAAGAGTCTAAGCCTTACCAATTCGCATCCCGATCGGCTTGCATACCTTGTAAACTATAAGATTTTATAGAACTCTTATGTTATGTTTTCTTCCAATATAAATAAAGTAGCACCATTTCGTCTTTGTGATCCTGAGAACCAACTCTAGCTATTGATGCACGAATAACAATGTGAAACCAAGTGTTAGAGAGACAGTTTTTTAAACATATTAAGCTTTTAGTTCACTGCTAGATGGATGCTTCATTTCCTCACAGTAATCTTAATGGAGATTTTTGACTACAAAATATTGAAGATATTTCACTTAATGATTACTGCGGGATGGATGCCCCATTCATTTAATAATGGAATTTTGGAAAAGCATAACAAACTAACATACACAAACAGAAAAACAAACAAGTTTTTCACACTAGAACTTTTTTCGACCGATCACTCATACTGCAGCTATATGCTATAGTCATCCGATTCGGCCGGTTCCGACAAATATGCAGCGTCTTCGTACCAAAAGACTTCGTCCAAAGTTTGGTGAGCATCGAAACAGACGGACTGACGGACTGACAACGGGACAAGCACGACGAAAGAGAGCAACAAGAGAAAAACTGAAAAATTTACCGTTGCACATAACAAAAACGCTTAAAATAGAAAGAGACGGAGACAATCTTTGACCGATTACAACCAAACGTGCAAAAACGAGCAGCTGATTTTTACAGCTAAGAATCTTTAAAAATTGTTTAGTGTTTTAAAACAAGTTTCATTGGAGAGACCCGTGGGCAACACAACTTTTAACTTTACTGAAAATTAATGTTTTTTGCTGTTGAACACGGAAAATTACGATGTAAGCACATTAATTATTAAAAATAAGGGAAAGTTAACTTCGGCTCGGCCAAAAATGTGTATACCCTTGCAGCTCCCATTGAAAACAAAAAAGTTTTTCTAACTAAGACTACTTTTTGGACCTTACTTTTCTATGGGATCTATACTATTTATATAGATGTCTGATTTCGACCAAACTTGGTGAAATCATGGAAAAGCATAATACACTGTGAATTACGAAATTTGGAGGCGATCCCATTTAAAGCAAAAAAGTTTTTCTCACTAGAACTTCTTTTTCGACCGATCATTCATACTGCAGCTATATGCTATAGTCATCCGATTTTGATAAAACTTTGTAGAAATGTGTTGAAGTATTTAAAATAAGAATATGCCAATAAAAAGGACGTTTTCATGACAAACAAAAAAGTTTTCTTCACGCGAACTAGTTTTTCGACCGATCGTTCCTATGGGAGCTATATGCTATAGTCATCCGATTTCGACCAAACTTAGTGAAAACATGGGTAAAGGGATAGTAAACTAAGAAATACGCACTTTGTAGGCGTTTCCATTAAAAACAAAAACGTTTTTCTTACTAAGACTAGTTCTTCGACCGATCGTTCCTATGACAGCTATATGTATAGTCATCCGATCTGGCCGGTTCCGACAAATGTGCAGCGTATTTGTAGCAAAAGACTTCGTGCAAAGTTTGGTAAGGATAGCTTTGAAAAAGACAGAAAGACGGGGGGGGAGGGGGAAAATCAACTTAGCTCGTTATACTGATCAGGAATATATATATTGGTCGGAGATTCCTTCTATGCATTCCTAACAACACAACAATTTTATAATACGGCTAAAGGTATAAAAAAAATAAGCAAGCCAAATTTAAGTTTATAAAGTTTAATTTAGTCCAATAGGAATAGGTACGCTTATATCTCTATTCTCTTAACAAACGTGTGAAGCTAAACAAAACAAATTACTGCTTTTAAAACTTTGTTCTTTTGATGTAGAGGTATATTTGGAGGCATAATTTAAACATTTTTTTTTTATTTTTTGGCCTATGGGACAGACCACTGTGCACTGCTGCTGTTCATATGTAATCTTTGTTGCTTTTCTGATGATTATTGAATTATAATTAATTCCTTGAGCCGGCTAACAGCCACTTTGACTTGAATCAAAATAGGTCGCTTAATGCTAAATTGATCTTTGATTTTCATCCAACGGAGCTGAAAATCAGTAAAAGGAGAATAATAAATTTTAGGAAAATAGAATATTACTTAATAACCATTCCAAATCTAAAAGCCTTTTCGAATAAACCGTCATTGGCCAAGTTTCGTTCAAAAGCTTTAAGCTTCTTCTCTTAAGCAGCGTCAGCCTAAAAGCTGAATTACATCAAAAAGCACAACCCACCACAGCCCACAGCCATAAGCCATTCAATTTAAAATTGTTTTACAGGTTTCTCACAACATTTGCAGCCTTAATTCCCACACAGAATACAATTTTCCATTTGCAATTAGACAAATGAGTTTGAGAAGTGTGTGAAAATTTCATAACGAACGAACATTTCGCAGCAAATTCGAATCAAAAACCAAACTGATAGAATGGTGTCGTAATTAGGCGTAATCTTTTACCAGCCCTACGGCAGACGGGAAATGCGAGTGTGTGTGTGTGTGTGTGTCTGTGTGTGGCAGGAGTTGGCTGGGAAAACGAGAGCAATGCCAAATGAAATGACATTTAGCCGTGCAATTTTGACAGCATTTTAATATGCAGGGTGTGAGTGCGCGCAAGTGTGGCAAAGCTGACGTCGAGCGCTTCAAATTGAAATTACTTAGCTGTTGGCTGCACTCGACTGAAGATGCCAAAGTTGGACAGTTAATTACAATTTCCTTTGCACCACATAAATAAATAAATTTAACGAAATTTAAATATGCAGCAGCTTGGCCCATTTTTTTTTTTTTGTTCGTCCATGTGTCGTCAAGTTTAGCAGGAGCCTCAATGGCAAAAAAAGAGCAGAGAAGAGAGAGGGAAAAGAGCACTAAAACTACACAATATGTTGCCAGCCATTCGCTGGCGTATCTCACAGTCACACACTCGCGCCATAAACCAAGCAGACTTTGTAGTCATTATCAAAGCTGCCGCTGCTCCTCCAGCCGCTCCTCCTGCCGCTCCTCGTGCACTCATGGCTGTTGCTCTTCCCTGGGGGTTTTCCTTGTCAAGTTGTGAAAATAATTGTCAGGCCGCAATGACACAATTTTTTTAAGGTTTTAGTTGCAGAGTTTTAAGGCTGCTTAATTTAGAGCGAAAATTGCTAAGCTTTTCAATTTTCCTTTGCTACTCTAATTGACTTGTTTGCCTTCTTTTCAATATTTCAAGCTGGCCTAACGATTTTTTACGAAATCCAACCTAACCCTCCACCCATTTAACCCTACCAGCCAGCATATTGACCCAGCCTCATATTTTATGCAGCCACAAAAACCGCAACATTGCAATTTGTTAGCCCCCGAAAAGCCACACAGAAGACCTTCTTGGCAGTTGGAGTGAAGCGAGTGGCTGCACTCGTCGTCGTCGTCGTCGTCGTATGTATAAATATTGTTTTGCGCCGTCTGGTCGAGTTACTCAATCAACTGACCGCTGGTTAATAAAAACAAAAAAAAAAAAAGAAAGGAAACCGAGAAAATAATTGCACGAGGTCAGCAAAGAACCAAAAGTTCAACTCTTTGAGTCGTGGCTAGGATACTAATTTAAAAAACGTCACTTTACTGCGATGAAATGAAGTAGCCATTTATCATGGGAACTGTGGGGAAATGAGGTAACCAAAGGAGTGAAAAGATGTTAGCAAAATTAGGCACCCATCGAGCTATAGTCTTAAAGAGAAACAGGCCTCTTCCTTACTTTAAAAAGTTTCCAAATATTTTGTTTAAAATTATTGTACTACTGAGAGGAAATGAGGTACCCAACCAACACAAAAAAAAGTCTCCTACACTTTAAAAAAAGTGTTCTGGTTAAAGATTATCACATTACAGTGTGGAAATGGGGCACCCATCTCGCAGCAAGTCAAGTTTTGCAGGAATTTACACTTTTTTAAAGAAATGAGGCACCCATCGAGCAACAACATTACTTAGAAAGTACCCAAAAACATTTGTTTCACATTATTATACCACTGTGAGGAAATGAGGTACCCACCGCCCAAAAGAGTCCACACTTTAAAAAAAGTGTTCTGGTTAAAGATTATCACTTACAGTGTGGAAAATGGGGCCCCATCGCACAGTCAAGTTTTGCAGGAAATTAACTAAAGAAATGAGGCACCCATCGAGTAACAACATTACTTAGAAAGTACCCAAAAACATTTGTTTCACATTATTATACCACTGTGAGGAAATGAGGTACCCAGCCAGCCCAAAAAAAGAGTCTTTAACACCATGAAATGTGTTCTACATTATTCCTCAACACCTGGTGAAAGATTATCACATTACCATAAGAAAAAGGAGCACCCATCAAGCAGCAAATCAAGCTAAAAAAGCAAAATAAAGAAACGAGGCACCTTTCGAGCAACAATTTTAAAGAGAAAATAGGTATCTCCCTCACTGAGAGAAAGAGAAAAATTTATGAAGAAGAAGAAAATCTGGAAACTAAAATTATTTGAGAAATAGTTTTTTGAAATTATTTAAGAGTTTCATTAATGAGTAAATGAGGCACCTAAACAAAAGAAGCAAGGCGAAATGGTTTTACAATATTTTGTTTAAATGAAAATTCACAATACTGTAAGCAAATTAGACCCCCTTTAATAAGTGGCCAAGCGTTGATGAGGGCAGCGTTCAAAGCTGGGCTGTGTCGCTTTGATATCGCACACCAATACACTCTCACTTTTTTGGCCCCCCTCTTCTTGAACATCGCTGTTATAGACCATCAGTGGGCACGGGTTTTTTTTTTTGGGGCGGTTAAAAATTAAAAAAAAAAAAAAAAAAATCTATTTTGAGCATCCAGCAGCCCCAGGCGTTGTATTGGAGTGTCTGACTGGCTGGTGGATTCAGGCATCGGAACTCAATTGAGGTTGCAGGCGTGCAATAACGACGCACCCATACAAAAACTGAGACAGCTCAACAATCCAATCGCAAGTTGAGCGTTAGGCCAGGTTGAGATCAGCAGAAACTCAAAAGCAGGCGTGCAATCGACGCCAACAAAGCAAAGCTAAGGCTATGAAGCTGATTTGAAAAATCTTTAAAAATCATTTAAATCTCTTTTGGGGAATTTGCCCAAAAGCATTTGAATGATTTGAGTTTGGATAAACTCAAATTTACTTTAATGGTTTTTTCGTAACCAAATGAGAAATTGCCGTATTCAATAATTCAATAGATTCCGGCTCAAAAGTTTGATTTTGTTGTTGCGCTGTTGTT
The DNA here is from genome assembly GCA_018904265.1 of Lordiphosa collinella. Classification (NCBI taxonomy): domain Eukaryota; kingdom Metazoa; phylum Arthropoda; class Insecta; order Diptera; family Drosophilidae; genus Lordiphosa; species Lordiphosa collinella. The sequence continues at coordinate 13,183 of JAEIFV010001552.1, read as the reverse complement.
GCTGCCTACATACACTTCTAATACACATGAATTTGTGTGTACTTGTATGGGTATAGCCCAACATTGCCATTGTCCTCGTCAGAGAGTCAGAGGACAAAGTTTTTGTTCGCATTTTTTGGGAGTCCTCTCCGTCGTCGTCGTCGTCGTCGTCGATGTCGTCGTCTGCTGCTATAAATAAAACTTCGCCATTTTGCGTGTGCGTCACGTCACAAACAGTCACAGCAGCCCCCAGCCAAATCCCCGAAGCGGGAAGCACTCACCCTCGCCTCTGGACTGGAGGAGATTGGTTATTTCATGTATTTAATATGTAGACACGTAATCTAATCTCCCATTGTTCGAAAGGGATGTACGGAAATAGCTGAGAGCACGCAACGCAGGAGGAGGGAGGGAAACCCTTAAATAATAAACCAGAAAGAGTATCTCAAGCGTCTGTTGCTGCTTTAAAAAAAACTTCTAGAAAAAACGCCAAGCCCATTCAACTGGCAATGATTTCACTTTTTTTTTGCGCTTTCTTTCAATTTGCTGCCCTCATTTCGCCATTTGGCCAGCTGCCGCTGCACTTTCACCTACTCGACTAGCTTGCTGAACTTTTACTTTTGCTGCCCGTTTCATTTAATTGACCCAGTCAATTAATAAATGACCTCTCCCACGCCCTCGCCCTCGCCCCACCTGCCAGCCCCACTCTCGGATTTCGCTCATTTGTTTCAAGCGCTGTTAAGTATGCTGCAGTTTTGTTTGCCTTTCTTAATATGGTAGGTCGTGGACGACGGCGGGCGGGGAAAGGGGGGTGTAAATATCTTTATTACAACATAATTAAAAGTATATTTTTTTCTTCTGTTCTGTTTTGTTTTGTTGTTTTTTCTCTGCGCTGCTCATTAAGTTAATGCGAAAACGGTGCGAGGGCAAGCGTCAAAGCCAAAGAAGGATGAGCTGTCCCCATTCTCTTAAAAAAAAAAAAGCGTCTGCTTTTCTCTAATTAATATATAAAGCGAGGTAAGAGGTTAAAAGATGCTCTCAGCTAAGGTTAGGTTAGCTGAACGAAGCATCAATTAATTTACGAATTTACTTCCCTTTTTAGTTTCTTTTTTAAATTAATTTTCCTTTCTCTTTTCTTGAAATTTTTCGGAGAAGATTTAATTGCTTTTTGTGACTTTTTGATATACTTTTACATTAGAGGCTAACTTAATCATAGCAGCAGTCGGGTCTGGAATGCAAGGAACTCATAATCCTCATTAGAAGAGCAGCGAGGGATTATACGAAAGGATCAACCAGAAGCATCTTTCAAAAACTGAGGTACTTAGCTATAGCCAGCGATTGTCTCTAGCCAACGTGAGCCGTACTGAGGGAAAACGATTAGGAAGCAACTCTGGTGGTGGTGGTAAGAGAACCCCTGAGAAAAGAAACCTTGTAAAATGACAAGCCAAGATCGGGGAAATGATTTCTAGTCTGAAGAAGCCACAAGAATTTACCGAAAATCCAATTTTTGTAATTCTTAAACACGGCTTTCATTTCATCAATTCCTATGGACCAACTGTCGACTGCCCTAAGCCTAACTCAAGCAGATTTCGAAAAGACACGAAATCGTTTAACTTGAATCCATTACTTAGAAGTTGATAAGGCTTGGAATTTGTACAGCAGACAACAATTTCAGTTCAGTTTCTGTTTCAATGCAAACTTTGTCGACCATTTTGTTAAGTATCTTTCTCTTTGTCTGTCGCACTGACTGTCCCCACTCACGCCACTCCACAACAATAAAACAAAACAAGCTGTGAGTGTGGCTAACACTCAAGAGGCATTGATGTAAAACATGCTGCATAAGATGTGCTCCGACTTTATCTTACTTGTGTGTGTTTATGTTACTCTGTGCTTGATACGCGATACTCAGCTCTTGATTCTCAGTTCTCAAAGCTCAGTACCCAATACTCAGGATTAAATACTTAATCCTCGATCCATAGACCTCGATTCACAGTAATCGATACTCAGTATTCGACTCTCAGTGCTCAATACTTTGGACTCGGTGTTCAGATCTCGATTATTAGACTGCGATATTCAGTTCTTTAAACTCAGTGCTAAGTTCTCGATACTAACTACTCAATACTAAGTACTCGATACTTATTACACGGTTATAAGTACTCGAAACCCAGTACCCCATTCCTCAATACTCGCTCCTCAGACTTCGATACTCAGACTTCGATACTCAGACTTCGATAACTCAGACTTCGATACTCAGACTCGATACTCAGTGCTCTATACTTAGCAGGATTCTCAAAGTACAATACAAAGTACCGTACTTGTGTCACACAAAAAGTACTGAACAAAGTCAAGTACCATTTGCACGACTTTAGTATACCCTCTTTACTTTACGAGTAACGGGTATAAATAGTTCGGTACTTGCTTTCTCAAGGTCTGTAGATTACGAAAAATGTACCGTACTTGATTGTTTTGAACAGTACGTTACAAAAAACTACCGTACTTGTCTGAGTACGGTACTTGTTGTGTTCGGTACTTTCGTTTTGAATGCGTATTAGTATTACTGAGTACTCAATACTAACTACTCTATACTAAATATATTTGCCTCATGGATTCTTCTATATAGTATTTCATGAGAAGGAAAGATACAAATAAGGCAGTTGTAGTTCTCATATAGAACTCCGTGCATAAATTTTCTTCGATAAGTCTTTCAATCGGTTCCTAGTGGTCGCCTTCATATCCTCTAGTTTGGCTTAGGTTGTGCAATAAATTGCTCCTCCACGTGGACCAAGATAGGCCCATTGCGATGTCATAAGCTCACTAAGGTGTTGCCTCCCGACTAAACCTTTATGAGTATCTCTATCTTAGATACTTATGAAAAGAGGATTGATCAAATGTTTGGCGTCTCCTTCTATCAAGAGCTGGCATTGCAAGTAACTCAACTCTTTCTTACAACTTTATCTTCTACAAAAGTCATGAACCAACTTATAGATCCTTGGATATTCGTTGACCCGCTAGTTATTCATCTTCGCCAAACACTCAGAGGATGTGGGCTCCAAAAAATTAGACGTAAAAACTTAGTGCTAAAGAGGATAAATATTTGGGGTAAAGAGCAGAAAACCATCAGCTACCAGCCACGGAAAGTTCCCGTGCTAGTAGCATATTATCGAATTTGCTGTTTACTCTTGTGTGAAGTGTCTATTTGTTGAGCCCAATAAAATTTGGCGACCGTGCTAGGTTTTTTTTTTCCAATTTTACTTCACTTCAGCAATAGGAAAGACTTTTTATAAAAAGTGGCGACCGTGATATTAGCAAATGATTGAAATTCCAGCTAACTCTTGTGTGTTTGGTGATCTCGATTTATACCAGAGGAAAACCCAAAAAAAAAATGGCATCTAGTGCTTCAAAACTTGAAAAATATTGGAAAAATGTTAATTTTTCATGTTATTTGGCTAAACTACTCGAAATTTGGCAAGTCATTCTTAACAAATTATCCCAAACAACCGTATAACAACTCTCTAACACATGCCAGCTTCATACGATCTCCCCTTCAAACCTTTTCGGCACGTTGAAAGCGATATTTTATATACAGCCACAAGGTAGTCCATTTCGTTTTGTGTTAGCGGTTTCGGTCTATCATCTTCAATATCAGGCTCGTAATCGATATTCTGAAAATCGATTTTATCGGTAAAAGCAGGGTTGGCTGTCCATGTGGACATATCATCCGGACTCGGCCTTAAAAAAAACCTTAAAACTGGAAGTATGCCAGTATAAGCGGCCACATATTTTGTGCATTTCAACACGCTAGCTTATTTAGCTTATCCACACCGTGTCCGCTGCCAGGTATTTTCATGCCTTGTCGGCTCCGGCTGTTAATGACAAACCTTCGGTGCGATTGGTCAACCATTGGCTCCAGCCCCAGAGTTTTCTTTTCCTATACGCAGATTCTCGACGTGACTCAGACCTCCACCTGAATTGAGTACGATTGCTTTTAGTCCTTGTTGGTCCCAGCACTTATAAACTTTGCTGTAAGTGGCCTTGGCCAGACTGAGTTATACCTCAGCCTTAGACACTACCATACAGATGGCGCCCGAGCAGGGACTTCTTACAACGCAATTGTCTGCCTAGTCGATGATACAATCCAAAAAGTGGCCTTAACGATTGCCGCACATTGTATTTGGCGTATAGTCTTCACCGCTTGGATCAACTTTATCGAAATAATGTGTATAATCAAGCTTAAATTACGGAGAAAACCTTTTTCTACCATCACTGTCCGGCTTAAGTAGCAAAAATCCTACTGACGATCCTAGCGTGATATAATAAATCAACGTATATCTCATTTCGGCGTATCCTTAGACATCCCTACACCATCCAGCTCGTAGCTCAGTGAGCTATAGGAAAGTTTTCAAAAAAAACACATAAAATTCAGAAAAATGCATGAAATCTTTATTTGAATCGATAGTACGGTCCATATAATTTAATGTTTGAAGATTATTTCATGCAAATGTTGACCGTGATTGCGCTTCAAATGGTCCATCCTCTTAGTCCAATTTTGGCATACTCTTTCCAACATTTCGGCCGGTATCTCACGAATAAATGCTTCAATGTTGTCTTCCAATGCGTCAATTGAAGCGGGCTTGTCTGTATAGACATGAGCTTTAACATAGATAAAGCCTTCTAAGATGACTTGACATAAATTTAACAACATGTACTCCTGTCAGTCTACCGCAATTGCAAGCTGATCTCTTAATATACCTGTCACCAGTCAGCATTCTTTCCTTGAAAGTTGATGATCATTTAATCTTAGCCAGGAGAGTTTTTTCTCATACCATGTGTATGATGCATAGTACTTATTCTCTTCTTGTCGACATTCTCCGTTTTCGAAGTGCATCCCTAGAACTTATGTAAAATAGCTTGACACAGCCCCAAAGGGCCAAAGCCCAGCTTCTCTCAATCTCTTGGCTTGTGCGCTTTTAATAATGGCACAAGAGAAAGGGACCCATGCTCAGCAAACAACAAAGCTGGCGCCAACAGCAGAGAGGGGTGACCGGGTGTTAAGTTTATTCAAAGAAAAACCTTTTCATTAGATGTTCCCGATCCCGATCTTACTCAGATGGTTTATAGGAATTCAATGTACTAAAAATCTCATTACGACAGAAATCATAATACAGTCGAATTTCTCTATTACGAACTTCTATACAATGAAGTTTTCTTTTTAGCGAATTAACTTCCAGAACACTGCAATTTCGTTCAATAATCAAACTATTCTATATTACGAATTTTCTATATATCGAAGTGTATTTTTGTCCCCTTAAGATTCGCTATACAGAAGTTCGACTGTATTTCATAATATGCCTTTATGAACCACTGAACTGAACCGAAACCGCGGTTCAGTTAGCTTCAAAGACCATGTAATGAACCGAACCGACGGTACAGAATCTGTGTGAACCACTGAACCGAACCAGTACTTTTTTTCGAGTAGTTTGCATCCCTGTTTTAAACCAACGTCGAAGTGCTTGCCTTGTTGCGCGGTGAGGCATGAGTTAAGCATAATTTGTACTAAGTTAGATTGAATTCATTTCACCTCTGGTTTCAATTACTCTAACTTTCTCTATCTACTCTCTGCTACTTTCTCCCACATCATCTGGGTTTTAGTATTTAATCGTCAGATTACAAGCGATTTTACCAGACGAAATCAATAAATTCGAATAATTCATTTAAATTGACTTAAGCAATTAATTTTCAATGAGCCTCAACGTTCAGTCAAATCGTGTTACATGGACTAGGCTTAGGGTAAAAGCCGACATACTACAAGTATGTATGTATGTGGTGTGAGAGTGGGCGAGTCGCTTTCACGCATCGCCAGTCGACTTTTAAGTCCGCCTCGCTCATTGTGTTGTGGTATTTAAGCATTTGATTAATGCCCCTAAAACCGAAACAGAAACAGAAACCGAAAGCTAAAGCCTCCAGGATATAAAGCTGTCCTAATCACTCGTCCTGGCTGCTGATGCTGTTGTTGTTGTTGTGGTTGTCTAGGGTCAGTCCCATTTTGGCAAAACAAGGCGTTGAACCAAGGCGCCAACAAATTGCATATGGCTACAGCCTCTCTTTTCACGCAGCTTTGGGCAATTTATTATGATTTTTTGATTAAGTTTTTGAAATCGTCTTTATTATTTATGGCTACTTCTCAGGTAATCATCATCAACCTGCTAGCTGTTTGGCTATCAATTTGAAAAGTTGACACTTTGCCTGGCTTTTTTGTTATACTTGTATTTATTTTTATACACGACAAAGAGAAAATGGATTCTGACCAGAACAAAGAGCTGACCCCAAATACCGCACACCACACACTCTCGCACTCTGCCCCACTCCCCCCACTCATGTGTGTGTGTGCGGTTACTGGCGCCTGCTGCTGGGCCACAGCTAATTACACGAACTTCTCACTTCCTTCTCACTCTTGGCCTTGTTTCTTGGATGGAAATGTCAACTAATTGGCATTTGATTAACTTGAATTTCGCGCGTCTTCAACGACTTAATTAGCCAAAAACAAAAAGAAAACAAAAACAGCAAGTAGATCGATGTATTTTCGCCTCGTTTTTTTTTGCTAATTGAATGTGATCCATTAAAAAAATATTGGAAAATTCAAACAGACGCTAAAAGTGTGAAAATTTGCTGACAAAGGGTGCTTACTTTTCGCCAGAGAGCGAAATTTTAGCGCTTTTCCATGCACTGGCCGGCCATTGGAGCCTGATGACAAACGAATAAAGGCAATGATTGATGAAAATCGCAGTTATTCACTTAAAACCACCTAAGAAAAACTCAATTCTTTAGAAGAAGTAAAATTATAAGATATAAAATCAAGGCTCAAAGGTACCGAAAGTCATAAGAGGCATTGAAAAATGGTCAAATTGAAATGCATTTTTCTAGTTATTTTGCTATTCGGTTTTTAATTTTATTAAGGCTTTTATAAAGGGGGGGTTCCACCTAGCACTAGCCATGGGCAATATGCCTTATAACCTCATAACTAATTCATGTGGTTCCCTCCCACACACATTCCTCCACCTACTAAAGCTTTATGCATATTCATGTTGTTGTTGTTGTTGTTATTGTTGATGATGAGGAGTCGTCCTGCTGAGACAGGGACAGCCAGCCAGCCAGACAGACAGAAAAAGAGAGAGAGAGAGAGCGAAAGTTTGCCTGCCATAAACAGGTTGGTTCATGTTGGTCATAAGTTGCACGTAACATTTACTTCTAGCTAGGAACACGACGTGAGTCCACACTTTCAAGTCTTAAATTTCGAAATAAGTATACAAATATGAAATGAAATTCGAACCCACCCCGTCTTCCTCACTCTCGCTTTGCAGTTAATTGCTTTGATGGGTGGGGGGGGGCTTTAAGTCCAAAATCTCCAATTGGAAATCTCTGAAATCAATATGCTCTGCCCATTTGAGCGCAAATTCCAAAATCCCTGGCTGTGTGTGTTTAGCCCTGTCATTAGTTTGCAAATTCCAATTGAGATTAGTGTGAAGGTAAAGGCAGGAGCCAACAGCACGGAGGGGATTAGCCCTCCACACACACACACTCGCCTGAAGGCGAAATTGCACGGGGAATTGAAGCTAAGCTAGTCAATAAAGTATACTGAAAAACTTTCTAAAGAATTTGCAAGTGATTTTAAATTTCAATTCTTGTTTTGGAACACTGAGGGAAGTAAAATTGCCAAAACAAAGACCCTAGAAACATATAAAAATGCAGCAAAATTATCTGAAATAAAAATTCACATGTGTGTGTTAGCCAGTGGTTCATGTGCGAGTTAATTGCAATTTTTCGTTATATGGGCGTTGACGTAAATGAGAGTAAGTTCAAGCGAACCAGGAAATAAGACACTCGAATAGTTTGCCTTTTTGTGCATTCTTTTTACGGTGACTGGTGCTGCTCGATGCCGGCAGTTCGTTTCCACGTCAATCATCTATATTTTTGCATCCACGCCCACTGAAAAAGTTGAGAAGTTCAACAGTGGGAATAGGTAACTTATTTGCGTATTCTTTTGCTGTCTGAGTAAAATTGGTATGTAACCTGAAGTCGCGTGCGACCACCCACTCAAAGACGAAAGCATCGTGAGTGTCGCTCAAAGCAGGAACAAAATTTGACCGTAAAACTGGACCAGTACTGAAATACTAGTACGATATGAGAGTATATAGTGACTCATATTTTGAGTGGAAAACCATACCAAGACGCATTTACAAAAGTATCCGAGTCAAGAAAAAGGCACCGCAGACCTGAGTGAATTCTAAAAGGTTCTAAAAGGGTAGTAGATCTACGCTTCAACCTATGACTATCGTGCTAAAACGGAAATTATGTGGTTTTGAATTAAAAACCACAAGACGTGGGCGTTTTACTGTTTATCGGAGGTTTCGGGGCGGGGCCGGCGACATCCTATCGTTGTTTCTTTAGTCATTCTGTCTGTTCGCTGTTTAGCTCTTGCCGTGAGACCAGCGCGGATCAAGGTTGTTTGGGGCGTAAGCGTTCTCAAGAAAATTATTTTAGAACGAAAAATGCTAATTTATTGGAGAAAAAGTGAGAATTCCATGCCTGGATCAAGAATGTCCGATATTTAAAGCAAGGGCGGAATGAAAATTCTTAATATTAAAGTGAATTTTTTTATTCCAACAATTTCTTTTAATTCAAGAATTTTAAAATAAATTTTATTTAACTTTGTTTGCTTTCGATGTTCCAATGTTGCTTTCATCGTTCAAATACTTATCCTTGCCTAAAAAATCTGGAATGATAGCGAACTCGAAGCACGATTATTACAATTGAATTCCTAAAAGTTCAAGAACGAATACCTTTTTCAGGTGCATTCGCACTCAAATTATTCCATAGTGAATAAGATTTGATATGGTATAGCATTCTTTGCAGTTAATTCTCAAGTATTGCAATACTTTGTGAACGTTGGTCAACGGTAGCACGTTTATTCTCATATATAGTAAAATATAGTAACTTCAATAGTAAACTTTTTCCACTTAACAGCCTTGATTTCATCCTCCAGGCCCTTGATCCATCTGTGGTTTGACTGTTCAACTTATGGCCTCAAAGTTAACTCTTGTATGTATTTTCTCATGCTAGCTGAATGTCTGTTCAAGTGTCACCACATTTAGCTGTTTTCCGGCTAAAAAGCTAGATTTACTATCGACATGTTATCGAAGCCAAGAGCCAGCAAAACGTACAGCCACTCACACTAAAGTCAAATAACCTCAAATTTTTGATGCAGTTTTTACTTAAGAATTCGAACACAAAAGAAATTGTTAAAAGTGTAGCTTAAGTTGTATGTGTGTTTATATCTATGTGTGTGTATATGTGTGTATGTGTCTGTGTATGTATGTCTGCTGTGTGTGTGTTGTTGTGTGTGTGAGATTGTACATTTAAATTTGCAAAAAAAAAAAAAAAAGTAAACTAAATAAAATCACAAGAATATATATAGCACTTCATCCATACGGAAAGTGGCACGACATACTGGACACTCCTTAGTGACTCTGCCGACTGTGGCCCGAATGCAGGCATGACAAAACACATGACCACACGGTAAGGCCACCGGCTCGCGGCTACTCGGACTGGTGTAGCATATTGGGCATTCATATGCCTTTTCCACCTCGCGAGCCGGAGCCACGTTTGAGTGGAACTCAGTTAAGTCAATGGTAAGCGAAGGCTCCATGTGACTGGCCGCCCGACGGTGAAGGAAACGGGGCTCCTCAAAAAGAGCAATTACTTCGGGTGTTGGTGTACGTGGGGCAGCGCTGTAGAGGGGTCAGCTGTAGAGGGGCCTGCTGGCGGTTGATCGTTCTCCTCCTCGCTTGACATTTCTGCACCCATAACTTTGAATGCTGGCTAAAGAACATGGGATAGATTCAACCAACTTAATGCGTTTAGATTTAGATTCACTTACTGTAAAAATGTATTTTTTTTTCGTTACAACCGCGCAGTTCAGAGTTTGTGATGGCAATGAAAATCAACTGCTGAAACTGCTCACCGCCTGCTTTGCCCCAAGCTGGGCACTCTAATTTCCTGCTTGGAGTTGCCACAGTTTTGAAGTTTCTGTTAAATTTGAATGTGAGTAACTATGTTTGCAATCAGTTTAGAGCAAGTGTTTTTAGGCAGTTTATAATTTGTAAAATAAAAATTGTCTTAGGCTAATAAAAATTAATTATTATTATTATTAAAAACTATTCTAAAATTTTTATAAGAAAAATTAAAAATAAAAATTAGTTTTGGCATAATTACCAAATTTTAAAAAAGGATTCAAGATGTGTGACTGCTCAATAGCTTTCATATGAAACATCACATGCCCCGATACGACCATATGAAGTCGTACCTTAAGGATCCTTAATGTTGGTTCCATCAGGGAATTCCCTTTTTTAGTCCCACCAAGCTGAAAATCAGTTAAATTGTTCAAAATATGATTAAAAATAAAGTTTGAAAGATTTTCGCGATTTTCAGCAAAACGGTAAGTTTTATCATAAAAATACTTTAGAGTAAAATTGTAGATCATAAAATTATCTACAAAAAATGTCTAAATACTTTTTTTCCTATGAGCCACTGTTTTTGAGATATAACGATTCAAAAAGTTGTAATCGTCATAATATGCACACGTTTCCACGCCACCTATGAGGTAGTGTACCTAGCGCGTTTTTATACCCTTGCAAAAAGTATTATAAAATTGTGCGGATTTTTGTAACGCATTGAAGGAAGCATCTCCGATCACATAAAGTATATATATTCTTTATCCGCATGACGAGCTGAGTTGATTTAGCCCTGTCCGTCCGTCCGTCTGTCTGTTTCTATGCTATCTCTTCCGTCAGTTTTAAAGCTATTCTCACCAAACTTCGCACGAAGTCTTTTGGTACATAAACGCTGCACATTTGTCGGAACCGGCCGGATCGGATGACTATAGCATATAGGGAAGAGCCGTCGAAGACGAATCGCTCGAAAAATTAGTGAAAAAACTTTTTTTTTTTAATGGAAACGCCTCCAAATTACGTATTTCTTAGTTATTGTACGCCCCATGATTTCACTAAGTTTGGTCGAAATCGGTGATGACTATAGCATGCCATAGGAACGATCGAGAAAAACTAGTTTTAGTGAGAAAAACTTTTTGTTTGTAATGAAAACGTCCTTATCATTGGCATACACTTATTTATATACTTTTACACAATTCTACAAAATTTGGTCGAAATCGGATGACTATAACATATAGCTCCCATAGGAAGAAGCGATCGGTCGAAAAACTAGTTCGAGTGAGGAAAACTTTTTGTTTTTAATGAAAACGTCCTTTTTATTGGAAAATTTATAATTTATATACTTTTTTACATTTCTACAAAGTTTTAGCAAAATCGAATGACTATAGCATATAGCTACAGTATGAATGATCGGATTCAAATAACGATACTTTCCGAATTCAAAACATTTTCCATTTTAAAGTTGGAAGCCTACAGAAAACAAAATACTTCAGGTACATAATTTTCAGTACCGAGCAGCAACTTTCGGCCCTCATTTTTCTACTTAGATTCGGGTTCGGTTCGAACTCCAAAAAATGACAGATTGTGAATTTATAGCGATTTTCTGTCCCTTTTGAAGAATATGTTAGTCTTAGCACCTTGAACAGTAATTGTTTAAATTATTGGGGCGTTTTAGTCTCAAAAAAATGAAAACTTCTCTTCAGTTTTAACCCTTAACTACTTTTTATAGACACTTTTGATCCATTTTAAGCTACTTCTAACAATTTTTTTGGCTTAAGTCTATCAACTTTTTAACTCATATACTGGCAACATTGCACCCGAACGGTTTGTAGACCTCATTTTATGTATTTTTTGTGGGCTCAAAACATTGAAAAGTATAGGTATTTTAGTTTAAAATCAACAATTTTTCAGTCATAACATATTCATTTCTTTATTTTTTTTAGCAATTTTTATCTCATATTTAACTATTTTTAAGTTTCTCAAACTTGCTCCTTCTGCATCCGATACTTTATTTTCAACGGCGGTCGGCCACAAAATTTGTTTTTCTCCTCCTCCAAAAAGTGTTGACATCGTCGGATTTTATTAATTAAATTTTGAACTCTTTACGTTTCAGCGCGCAAGGTTGCCATTCGACACATTTGTTCGCCCTGGCAACTCTATTGACAAGTGTGACCATTTCTATGGCAGAAAAGTGCCTAAAAGTGGCAATCCTTTTAGACAGGGTTGTATAAGAAGCGCAGAGTCATGTCAAGTTTTGATTAATGATATATGTATGTACATATGTATGTCTATATACATTTACATACAGATGTTTGTATTTATTAAAACTTTTCTCCGATTCATGGTGCAAAATCAAGGGCAGGCACATTGCTATCTTGTGTGGATTTCAGAGGAAATACATACATATGTATGTATCTTAAAAGCAGCGCTGCTCCCACAAATACAGTATATGTATGTATAACGCAGTCGTTGCTACTGAAATTGAGAGCGATTTTTGCGTTGCTCTCACACACACCAATGCAAAATGTATTTTTTGCCAGCCTCTGGTGTAAATATATGTACATACATATGTACACTTTCTACCAGGGTCTAACTGTTGGGGCACCGTTCAAGTGGCAAGTGCTCTAAGTAGCCTTGTCACCGGTGTGTTCTTCGGCCAAAAGTCAAACTTCATTAAGCCTTATATGCATGTATGTACATATATAGTAAGTATATTTGTTGGAAAGATATCCCACCGCGACCAATCCTGGTCTATTGTTCCCTCCTACAACTCTCCTAGCAGGATTTTTTTGGGTTCTAGGCTACTAATCTTGTTGGGGTGAAAGCTGTGTGCCCCAAATCTGTTGAGTCTGCCTGCTCCTCGCTAGAGCATTGCAGTGTGCTGGTACATACATATGTATGTATGTACAATATACATACATACATATATTTTTAGAAGACTTCTTTGCTCCGCAGTATTTACATTTGGAGTGCCCGCGCTACATACATATATATGCGCATGAGGCGCATTTGTTGTTGGTTTGCGCGAAGACGTATGTATGTATGACATGCTTATCATTCGGTGTGAATTCTCGAGTGTGGGTCATGGCTGAGGAACACTGTTGTAGAGGTTCTGGGAAGTGATTCCTCTGCCACGCTGATAGGTGGCGGTCGACCTCCAATCACTATGTTGCTTTTTAGCCCGTGAATCGCATGTTCAACTG
>JAEIFV010001551.1:0-38234 GCA_018904265.1 Lordiphosa collinella | reverse complement strand
CACTGGAGAGCGACCCTTTCAGTGCAGTCAATGCCCACAAGCTTTTAAGAGAAACATCATCTGAAGAAGCATTTGGGTCAACACGCTCATGCAGCCAGACGCAGCACCTGATATCCAGTGTGTCCACACTGCGAAGAGTGTTTGTCACGTCGGGGTCTACGCATACATTTGTCAGCTGCATTCGAAAAGAAAGAAATGTGGAGCAGCAATGTGAATTAATGGAGAATATGGATAATAATGTCACAATTGAAGGTCAATAAGCGACGAAGATCTTGAGTTTTTGAGTTGTAGAAATTGCTTAAAACTAGAATAAAATTAATTGAAAGGCTAAGGAAGCTATTATCAGCCTAAAATTCTAAATATAATATTTAACTTTACTATTACTACTAGTCCTAAGCTAAGCTCACAATTTAATAATTTTTTAAATACAGCTATCGGCCGGGAAACAATGACCACTATTCGTTTTACTTTTAGGACTAAACGGTGGAAAGCAAATTCGCTTCTGAAGATTTTTCGCACGCGACTTAAATTCAGGAAATTCTAGAAGGTTTGGTCGAAGCAGAAAGTACCCCCCGACACCCAAAAACCCTTATACCCTCACAACGTGTTCGACCGACGTAATTTTTCAAAGCGATGTCCGCTCAATACGTTAACGGCACTCCAGGTACGCTAGGTCGTACGCAATGCCATGCAGGAACCGACATAAGAGACGCTCGATAGACGAAATGCCATGCGCAAAGAAGCGACAAGCCGCAATTGCCCTGATCACGACGCATCACCGTACAATTTGCAACGCTGGGTTGACGAAAATACTGTGACTTACCCCAGCCGTACTAGATGGTGGGTATTTCTATAACACACTTGGTTCTTAGTCAATATCCAGGATATTCAGATCCAAAAACAAAGCTACACGAAAGAAGGAGGATACTTTTCACTTTATAGCTAGCTGTATTGTGGCTCTAGGAAATTTGTAGCGCTAAGGTCCTACAGGCAATTAATTTGGACAAAATTTTCTACAAATTTGGATAAATATGCCTAAGTAGGAAAAATTTTCGGATGTAAACATGACAGAAAATTAACTTAGTGTTAAGTCGTGGAATCGCAAAAAAAAAAAAAAAAAGCTGGCTAAAAAATTCAACCCATAATGTATAAAAATATTTTATAAAAAGGAGATCGGACTTCAAAGGGATGATCAGCAACCGCTATCATTCAGCTCCCCTTCGCTGAGGCGGCCAAAGATAGGAAACTAGTCGTGGAGGGGAAATTCTCCAAAGGAGGGAAATAAAACATCGGAATACTGAGATGACCAGAGGTCAGCAGAAGTTCGAGTTGTGGGTGCCATAGCCGAAAAAATACTCTGGTCCCATTCCAGATAAATCTAATACTAAACCCAAAGTGTGGCGGAACCCATTAACGGTCAAAGCGCTCGGCTTCCAAGAAGATCAGTAAACATCTAGAACACAGTTGCGGAACCTATAAACTAATAGGGCTTTTGTAAAGACAGGGGTACTAGTTTAGGAAGAGATCAGAGTGAAGAAGAGATGGATACAGAGCCTTATCACTATAAAAAAGGAGGGCTGTGACTATATTTCTGCTGGTTTCCGATAAAGGACCATATTTCAGGGACTCTTTACTCTGTCTTTCCTGACACAAAACGATACGGGTTCTGCAAATAATCCGTCATTATTGTAAAGCAGCATCCGCTGCACTTCTATTTCACCTATCCTTCGGCGAAATAGATATGTACCTTTGTCCAAAGCCGTGAATTTCTGGTGTAGAAGTTTTATACACCAAGGGTGGGTAGAATTCGACCATGTATTGTAACCAAAATGCATATTAACACTTTTACTTCCTCAGTTCAGTGATGTCTCCAACGGTCAGAATGGAATTAAGGGGAGTTCAACCATCAAGCCTGGCATCTTACTTATTATGTGACTCATGACAGCGAGAGCCCACCAGAAATAAATAAGCGGGTCGGGTTAAGTAGCACATCGAAGATTTCACGTAATTAGCATTCACCGTTATATAACTTCCGCAACGAACTCCAGCTAAATACATTAACTTAAGATGAGGGGTATACTGGAAAAGCAATTCGGGGAGGGAATCCTTAGTGGGAAACATAAAATTAAAGTAAATTATACTAAAAGAAAAATTCAACTAATAAGTTAAAAAAGTAATATAGTTTTCTGGATCAAATAAAACCTTTTTTGTAACATTCTAAAGAAGGCCTACAATTTACTTAGTTTTGGTTCATTTTTTTTTTATCAAAAAAATTATTTTAAAGTTTAATTTTTTTCTTTTGCATTTTTAACACATTTTAAGAATATAACCTAAAAAAAGGGTTTTTTAAATTGAGTAATACTTTTGGAAGATATAGGCCTTTGTACGACCCAAAGTGATCCGATGTGCCTAGCAACTGCAAACTTTAACGCGTTTATCTCAAAACCACGTTTTTCGAGCTGGCGGCCACGATTCCGCCGTTTTGAGTTCTACCGAACTATTTGGATGGAAACAAAATTTTAACTACGACCAGAATTGTGTCACCATTTCTACTTAAATGTTGCTTTTCTTAGTTTTTACAAACTACAAAAATGATTTTGATACAAGGGTCCCAAGGGTCAAATTCGATTTGGCCATTTTCAAGGGGGTCGCCATTTTGTCGTAACAAATCGCAAAATTTTATTTTACAGAGCCAGAATTTTTAGCCTTATCTAGGACCCCAATTACATTTCGCTCCTGAGGGCCGGGATCATGGACCCCAGTACCATTTTTTTTTTTATGGTGGGGAGGGCCGGAATTTCACACAATCTTTTGAGACAACTTTTGACGGGTCCATCATTATGGAAGCCCCTATATCGCGGCAAAAAATTTTTTTATTTTCTTTCATTATTACACCAATAAAAACAAAATTAACAGCTTTGTGCCATCATCGTGCTGGACGCCCCTAAAATGGGGGAAAAATAATTTTTTCAATAGGTCCAAATTTCATAGCATGCTGCTAGTTAACATAATTTAAGTGTGCCATTAAGAGAATACCTCCATTTGCTTAAATTTTGTCTAAATATTTTGATAGATTTTGTTGATTTTTGGCCTATGGACGGAACAACAGTGCACTGAGCACTGTGCGACGACATGAACTAGTTGAGTTCTTCTATTATTTATTTCAGTCAATGTTCATGTGTGTTAACATTTGTGTTTCATATGTTTGTAATTCAATGGTTTTTGGTTAAATAATAAATTTTAAATGTAAATTATATTGTAATGTATTTGTATGAAAAAAAAACTAAGTAACTTATTATTATTCTTCAATCGGAATAACATATTTAGCAATAGCAGATCTGATCTTTTTGGCAGACGGATCGTTATCACCAGTATAACAGCGTTCATTTGGCTGCTCTAGGGATTCATTAGTGTCCAGTTCCCAATTATCATTGATGGTGCTGTTGTAGTTATTCAGCATATTGTGCAGTGTGCAGCAGGTCATGACAATAAGTGCATTGTTTTGGGGGGGCCTACTGTCAAGTCCTTTATCGATACGTCGAAAGCGTGCCTTCAACTGACCAAAGGCATTATCAACAACTTTTCTGGCCTGCGACAAGTGATAATTAAAGGTTTCTTGCTCTACGGATGCATCTTGTTGTGGTGGGTAAGGCTTCATTAGATTTCGCGAGAATTTAAAGTTGATGTCACCTACGATTAAAACTGGCACCGAAACTCCGCTTATTTCTTTGGCCCTTGCTTGAAGTAAAGGCGAAGAGTTCATTCTTTTACTCAGTGTGGAATTTTCGTATATCCATTTATTGTTGAATCCACCCCGGAAACCAGCAGTCACGTAAATGAATCTGTCACTGGAATTTTAGTTTTTAATATAAGAATATAAGTAGATGCTTCAGAGCCTTTGGCTTACCGGTAATCAACCAGGGCCATTGATACCATTGAGTGCCAGCCTTTACTGTTTAAGTAATCGTTGGCCTCTGCTGCTGGTGGCTTCACCTTAATGTGGCAAGTACCTTAAATAAGAAAGAAGTCATATGATTTGCTGAATATTGTGTGTGCACCAATATGTATGCTTACCAATTGCCCCTAGACACTGCGGAAAACCCATTGCCCCGAATCCTTGCACACTTTCATCAATTCTTTCTGCTGTCAGAAATTCGGGCCCCGGTGCGAGCTCAGCCATAATTGCCCTGCAGACTTCGTGGAGAATAGAGTAAACTCTTTTGGGTGAAACCCCAAACAGCCGGCCAATCGTTCGATACTCTGAGCGGGAACCCAGTGTGTACAAGGCGATTGCCACACGTTTATCCAGTGGAATGGTGTCCGGGCGTCTCAACCTTTCCAGTCTGCTTACAAGCATTAGGAAGTTTGACTGCTCCATGCGGAAGGTCTCCTTAAAGAAGTGCTCATTTTTGTCTGGCACAACCTTCTCCCAGAACATGCCCAGTCGACTCTGAAATATGACATAATTACACTCCTGTTAAAAGGAAACAATTTGCCCACACTTACAAACATCCCTGCGCTGCGTGGTTCGGGAAAATTTATGGCTGCGAGGGTCAACAGCTCGTCTTCATTTTCGAACTCTGCATCCTGGTCGAGATTCGCAATAAGCCGACACATTAGATCTTGCTGATACTGAATAACAGTTAGAACATGAGCTATCTTTTCATTGGAATACATTTTGATCAATTATTCAAGCACTGCGTATTTTTACGATGACTGGAACTAAAGATGTTGATGTTGGATGTCAAAAAAAAATGTTGGATTCAAAAACAATTTCACTCGTTCCTCTTAGATGGACTCAGTACTCGACTCGTTCTAACTCTAACTAGTTCCGTTGCCAGATCAGTGCTGCCAACTCTACTGTAGCAAAAAAAGCTGTTTTTAGTGGGAAAAAGAAAAGCTAGAAAATAGGCTAATTATTAAGTTTTGCTTGCTTAGTCATTTTAATTTCAGAGACCGTTACGTTAATAACTTTTAAGATAAAAATTACAAAATAACAATTGTATTAAAATAATAGCCTTTTTCCTTCTTCCCTGTAAACAAATTTTTGTACAAAAACTAAAATAAACTAGCTTGTTTTCAATTCGACTACTTTTTAAAAAGTAAATCAATCGAAATTCCTCTGTTCTCAATTCCAAATGAAATTGCTGTCTTTTTACTTTTGACAGGCCATGATCTAATCGAAATCGGCACTAGCTAATTAAGAGGGAGAACACATTCTCAAGGGAAACGATTGAGAATGAACCAGTCGGAAATGATATGAGGCTGACTTTTACGGTTTACCTACGTTTGACAATTTCTCGAGACATTTAACAAAAAAATTCTTTTAAAATCAATTAACGCTTAGCTCCTCAGCCGAATATCGGACAATTGGCAGGTTGATCGGCATGACGACTTCCATGGTCGGCAAAATCCTCCAAGTAATAGCCTGTTTTCGGATTCTATTCATCTGATTAAGTAGAATTTATTTATAATAATAATTTATTATTGTTTATAAAAGAATTCAAGTTTGCCGCTTACCTTTCCCACCTACAATCAGCTGTTTTATTGGTGACAGTTGAACTAATCGATAGAAAATCTAGCCTTTTAGCGGAAAAAAAGCTAGTAGTGCCCGTGCGAATGTCAAATGTAGTAACAGTGATTTGATCATCCACAGCGGATGACCTGCCGAATGGACATTTATTTATCTCTTATGGGGAAGTACACAGAGAGAATGAGGTCATTTAGCACATCCAGTGACTGACCTACAGAATGTGCCAGTGGAACAAGGGCATTACCTGATGGCGTAAGTTAAGTTGACATATCTAATGATATTTATGAAAAAAATTATAGCAAATTAAAAACTAATGGAAAATAAGGAGTACTTGCTATTTTTTCTTCAAGAATCGAACCTGATGACGCGCAGTGCATTTCAAAATTATCCGGCAACCACTGGGGAAAAACATTTTTCAAAAATAGAACAAAAAAACAAGCAAATTAATAAATTTTTATATATATATGGATTTGGATTTTAAAACCAATCCAGATTTGACGGGTAAAAAGCTGTTCTGGCAGCACAGTCATCTCTGGCAATCTTTAAAATTGAAACCAGTTCACTTATCGTTATCGAACCAGTAGCAATCGGTTGTTTCCCGCCATTGCGGCTTTAGTGATGCAGCAGCCCTGGTCGCGATTTCAACAAAATTCACAGGTTTTAATTGAATAATACAGCAGCAATTGCACTTGAAACAAGCCAATTATGTCCGAATCACCTTGTAAGTAGTTAAAGAATCACCTAAAAGTGTTCTCAAGCAGTATCCATTCCAGCTGGACCGCGTGTCAAGCGGCAGCGCATTGACAAAAATGGGCGCTTTGCGGCCATGGAGCGACTGCGTCAATTGAAGGGCACCAAAAACAAATGCAAAGTGGAAGACCAGGTGGACGATGTGTACGAGGTGGTGGATGAGCGTGAATATGCCAAGAGGGCGCAGGAGAAATACGGCGATGATTGGATCGAAGATGGTGGGTGGCCCCAACTGGAGTTGAGTATCTAAATCTAAGGCTTGTATCTTTATAGACGGCACTGGCTATGCGGAAGATGGGCGGGACTTCTTTGAGGATGAGGATGACTACACGGAGGAGGGGGGTAAAAAGACGAAAGTTACGGATCAGTCCAAAAAGCGCCCAAGGGAGCAGGATAAACCGGCCAAGGGCAAGGCCTCCATACGAAATCTGTTCAGCAATGCCGTGCCCAAAAAGCAGGACATCAAGAACAGCGTAAAGGATGATGATATACTGGCGGACATTTTGGGTGAGATTAAGGAAGAGCCCGGCGATGCGTCCACCAAAGATACCAAGGTGATAGCTCCGGCCAAGATAGTAGCAGCCACACGTAAATCCGAGGCAGCCGCTGCCAAGGATTACATGAACAGCTTCCTTAATCACATCAAAACTCAAGAGCAAGAGCGTAAAAAGTCTGTGGCCAGTGCGGATAATGAAATGTTGGATCGTATACTCAAACCCAAGCATACCAATCCTCAGCCAAAGGCAGCTCCAAGTGAACCCAGCAAACCGGAGCCGTTGCCTGCCAAGAGTGTACCGGAGGAAGACTCCCTGCCGGAGCCAGAGATGGACTTCAGTTGCCTGGAGGATGATGAGAATCAGTTTGAGTTGGAGAAGCCAGCACCGAGAGAAGCCACTCCTCCTCCAGCAGCAGCAGCAGCACCCGAAGATATGAGTAAATTGCTCAACAATTGGGAGTCCATTTGCCAGATGGATGATGATTTCGAAAAGTTAATCAACGAACCGCAGGATTCCCCGCCTCTGGCTTCCGATGAGCAGCTGCGTTTTTGGTTCTGGGAAGCCTGGGAGGATGCACTGAAATTACCCGGTGAGGTGTTTCTCTTTGGACGCACTGCCGATGGCAAGTCCATTTGTGTGCGAGTGCAGAATATCAATCGTGTGCTGTATATCTTTTACCCAGGCAATTTGTAAGTTGTTCCCCGTCGCAAGGGGGCTCGGGTTTTCCTAAAAAACACGACAAAAAAAGCTTAAGTTTTAAACTATTTTAGTTATCTACATAGTTCACACAAGTTAGACAAAAAAGGGCATGGTCCATATCTCTGAAACTATTACTTTAAGACTAAAGACAAAGTTAAAGTTACATTTTTTTTTCTCCCACTGCACAGTGGTTCGGTTTTGTGCGGCCATATGTCCTTTAAACGTTTGTATAGTTGTAATTTTCACAAAATGCTCTAAAAATATTTTAAAAATATGGTTAAACGCTGAAAATGCTTTGAGGATAAACACCTCCCACTTCCATCCCCAAGCACCAAACAAATTGATAAAAACCAAGCAAACAAGAAAACAACAATTTAATATACTGAAATTTACACAGCCATTATGTATAAAAAAAATAAATATTGTCTCCTCTAGCCAGCCATACATACAGAATCGAGAAATGTTGACTTATCGTTTTTACCAAGCTTTCTTTGTCCAGTTATTAATGGGTCCGACCGCAAAAGGAGTGAATTTTATATGTCAGTATTTGTTGCAACACGTGAAGTTTTTCGGCTATGATAAAGTCTACATTTTTTAATTCTTTATTGTTCGACTCTGCAGCTTCCTCCGACAGCTCTCCGATTGATACAAGAGCATGCTCAATCACAGCAGATCCATGAATTAACACCTTATGGACTGTAGCCGGCAAATAGTACCATGGATACTCTTTGATTAGCTCCCTGGCAGTATCGAGTGCATAGTCATTAAATTTAAGTACATTATATTGTGGCACAGCGATGGATTAGATTTATATTTATTCCTGTAATTTCTGAAGCCAATTTTTGGATTTGAAACTAATTTTCTAGCTACATTTCCGTCGTTGGACGATCCTCTGCCTCCATCTCTGGGCTTGTCTCCCCCATTTTTTCAAATCCTTTCGTTGCTCAGGGCTTTACCTGCCACTTTTTGATTTTCCAACTTGTGTGTCAAATGTAAAAAGTATTCGAAAAACCGTATTTTTGCTAAAGTGGGGATAAACCCAAAATTCAGTATTCTATTTCGCGCTTCTTTGCTTAAACATTTGGTCAAGTCATTCATTTCAGTCGGTTTTGCGGTACATATGTAACATTTGCAGAGAGGATGACTCACTTAACGCGTGTGCATACTTTGCCATCCACCATAGTCAGTTGTAAGCTGTTCGACCAGTATACTTCCATCAAATCCCCACTTTCCAATAAGTATTAAATTTTCAATGGAATCATCCGTGACTGTCTCGACTACTTCCGTTTGAAGCTCCAAACTGCTAGACGCTGTCTTATCCAATAAACTTTGCAATTCCACTTCTGCGTAAGATTCATCAACAGAAATATTGTCCGGGTATCTATCTTTTTGACAATTAGAATACTTTGATAGCTTAGAAATAAATCAAGGAGAGTTTGCTATTCACAAAAGTTCTTATATTAGCAAATATTGGTTCTTCGACATGGAGGCATCCATCATGAAAGAAATTCTGCTCCCAAACATTTTTGCCTCTTTCAAAAATGCTAGATCTAGCAACTAAATAGCTAAAATGGCAACACTGCTGCAGAGGCTTCGCTGGGAAAATTTGACCTTTTAAAAAAAATGACGACGTGTAAAAGTAAATTAACGATTACAAGCACATTCGCAAATTTTCGCAGCTAATCTTACCGGACTTATTACCTTAAATGTTATACAAGTTCACTGGAAAAAGAATCCATTTGGGTGGAAGGGGTATATTTGTTAACACAACTATAATTAAGGGTAAACAAATAAAGCTTTCCCTCACTAATCATCCTCTTCCTCCCTCTACGTAGCTACTCGATCCCATCACCAAAGAGCCCACCAAGCAAAAGGTTACCGTGGCGGATATGTACAAAGAGTTTGATACCGAAATAGCAGCCGAATTGAAATTGGATAACTTTCGTTCCCGCAAGGTGAGCAAAAACTTTGCCAATCATGCCATTGGCATTGATGTGCCACAGACCTGTGACTATCTGGAAGTGCACTATGATGGCAAGAAGCCGCCGCCACCGAATGTGGCGCAAAAGAAATATGATTCCATTGCCCACATATTCGGTGCTAGCACCAATTCCCTGGAAAGATTTCTCTTGGATCGCAAAATCAAGGGCCCCGGCTGGTTGCAAATAAACGGATTTAAGCTTACTCCCGCTCCCATGAGCTGGTGCAAAACGGAAGTGCTTGTGGCCGAACCGAAAAGTGTGGAACTGGTGCAGGATAAAAGCAAGCCTCAGCCTCCGCCGCCTTTGACCCTTCTCACACTTAATGTGCGCACTTCCATGAATCCCAAAACGTTGAAGAATGAGATCTGCATGATCTCTATGCTCGTGAACAATCGTTTTCACATTGATAAGCCAGCACCACAGCCCGCTTTTAATCGTCATATGTGCGCCTTGACCCGCCCCGCTGTCATCAATTGGCCCTTCGATTTGAATCTTCAGTTGGCCAAATATAAATCCACCAAAATCCATAAACATGATTCGGAGCGTGCGTTGCTCAGTTGGTTTTTGGCCCAGTATCAGCAAATCGATCCGGATCTGATTGTGACCTTTGATGCCATGGATTGCCAATTGAATGTGATCACCGATCAGATTGTGGCTCTGAAGATACCGCAATGGTCGCGTATGGGTCGTTTGCGGTTGACCCAATCGTTTGGTAAACGTCTGCTGGATCATTTTGTGGGTCGCATGGTATGCGATGTGAAACGTTCGGCCGAGGAGTGTATACGAGCCAGATCCTATGATATGCAGACACTGTGTCAGCAGGTACTCAAACTACAGGAATCGGAGCGCATGGATGTGAATGCTGATGATCTGTTGGAGATGTACGAAAAGGGTAAGTGAAAGAAAAGTTGCATCCTTCTATTTAATTCTATTTTATTTCGTTTTGCAGGTGAAAACATTACCAAACTCATCTCGCTTACCATGCAGGATGCCTCCTATATGCTGCGTCTCATGTGTGAGCTGAATATTATGCCATTGGCCCTGCAGATAACCAACATTTGTGGCAATACCATGACCCGAACACTTCAGGGTGGACGTTCAGAGAGAAATGAGTTTCTACTTCTACACGCCTTCCATGAGAAGAACTACATAGTGCCCGATAAGAAGCCACAAAGACGTGGTGGCGCCGCCACAGATCCTGAGGCGACCATTGCAGGCGGGGAAGCCACCTTGCCGGCGGCACGCAAAAAGGCAGCCTATGCGGGTGGTTTGGTGCTGGAACCCATGCGTGGACTATATGAAAAATATATTCTGCTAATGGATTTCAATTCCCTGTATCCAAGCATCATACAGGAATATAACATATGTTTTACCACCGTGCAACAGCCTGTGGATGCCGATGAGCTGCCCATACTTCCAGATTCGAGTTCAGATCCTGGCATATTGCCTTTACAACTGAAGCGGTTGGTAGAGTCGCGTCGTGAGGTCAAGAAACTGATGGCCGCACCCGATCTTTCACCCGAATTGCATATGCAATATCATATACGACAAATGGCTCTCAAATTGACAGCCAATTCCATGTATGGTTGCCTGGGATTTGCTCATTCGCGATTCTTTGCCCAGCACCTGGCCGCCCTGGTCACCCATAAGGGCAGGGAGATTCTGACCAGTACCCAACAGCTGGTGCAGAAAATGAACTATGATGTGGTGTATGGTGATACCGATTCCCTGATGATCAACACAAATATTACCGACTATGATCAGGTCTACAAGATTGGACATCAAATCAAGCAGAGTGTCAACAAGTTGTACAAACAACTGGAACTGGACATCGATGGAGTCTTCTCGTGTTTGCTGCTGCTAAAGAAAAAGAAATATGCGGCTGTCAAGGTGAGCAAGACAGCCAAAGGTCAGCTCAAGCGAGAGCAAGAGCACAAGGGTCTGGATATAGTGCGTCGCGATTGGTCCCAGCTGGCCATAATGGTGGGCAAAGCGGTGCTCGATGAGGTGTTGGCCGATAAACCGCTGGAGGATAAACTTGATGCAATTCATTTGCAACTGGAGCGCATCAAGGAACAAATAGACCAATCAGCTGTTCCACAGCCCTTGTATGTCATAACCAAACAGCTGACACGAGCACCACAGGAGTATGCCAACAGTGGCTCCTTACCCCATGTCCAGGTGGCTTTGCGCATGAATCGTGAACGGAATCGTCGTTATAAGAAAGGTGATATGGTCGATTATGTTATCTGTATGGATGGCAGCACAAATGCGGCCATGCAGCGAGCTTATCATCTGGATGAGCTGAAGGGAAATGAGAATTTGAAGCTGGATTCAAATTATTATTTGGCAAATCAAGTGCATCCGGTGGTGACACGCATGGTGGAGGTGTTGGAGGGTACAGATGCCAGTCGCGTAGCCGAGTGTTTAGGCATGGATGCCAGCAAGTTTAGGCAGAACGCACAACGGTGAGTAAACGAATTACTGTCCTCCGAGTTGGAACCTGCTAAGCATTATGGTTGACTCGTAAAAGAATTTATCTGCTGAAAGAAACATGGACACTACGCAGAGAATGTGAGCTCAATTCAATACATAGGAAAGAATCCTAGGTGGGCCTAAGGGCCTAGCGAAGATATACCGAAAGGCAGTGCCGCCGTGGAAAAGGGGTTATGTCTAGATAGTCTAGTTCGGTTAGAGTTCGAGTTTCGGGGGCACAACAGATCGGCTTTGGGTTCAAACCACCCAAATTGAAACTGTTTTTGAAGAAAATCTCCGAGAGAAAAAAGAGAAGACGCCTGTAAAAAGATTCGTCAGACCTAACACCCACCTATGGACTGGTTGGTGTAACCATATCCCACCTAAACAACCTTTATAAGTTGCAAAGAGCAAAGTAGACGACGAGTGCACTAGAGTGCACGACATGGGTGTAGAAAGTAAAGAAGGGAAATAAAAGCGTTCGAGGTGATAAGTTAAA
This sequence comes from Lordiphosa collinella, assembly GCA_018904265.1. NCBI lineage: Eukaryota > Metazoa > Arthropoda > Insecta > Diptera > Drosophilidae > Lordiphosa > Lordiphosa collinella. The sequence continues at coordinate 25,799 of JAEIFV010001551.1, read as the reverse complement.
AACATATTAAACTGTATAAGTCTGGTCGGAAAGTAAGTAATCCAACGGTGTTAATGCAACTCGGATAAGGGGAGCTCGAAAACAAAGTGCGACTCACCGTACTAAATAAAAGAAGCAAAATAAAAATAAGTAGCAGTTTCAAAAAATTGGTCCAGTATTAAAACGAGTAATATGAGTTATATCTTTTAGGAAAAAAACCTAAAAAACCTAATAAAACAAGAGGAAAGTGGGAAGGATTAATTTACCCAAAAAGTGTAAGTGTAATAGATGGAGTGGGGGCTGCGCGGGTCGCTATCGTCGTCCCGATCTACAAACCTTAAACGATAAAGAACGATATAATATGTGAATCATCTAAACGAGATGACGTCAAGGGGGGGGGCGTGTGGTGTGAGCGCGGCTTTCCATAGTCAAATTAACGAGCTATTATTATGACGGGAGGGGAGGAGAGGAGGAGAGAGCGTATTTCAAAAAACAAAATACTAAAAACAACGTCGACAGGCGCGATCAATAAATCGTTGAAACAATGGTTTAGAAAAAGGCGTCAACCGTAGGGTGTCTAACAATAAACAAAGGGGGTCGAACAAAAGTGTTCAAAAACGTCACAAAGAAAAAATAAAAAACAATCAAAAATGTAATACTAAAAAGAAGAAGACAGTCATATACTTAAAGACCTAAATCAAGTGAAAAAAATCAGAATGACAAAGTCGTAGGAGTGTGTCGAAAGGCTACCGTTATCAAAATCGAGTAGAAAAAGTCCACAAAAACTAGTCAAGCACGACAAGGTTTTTTTTTTGTCACACCGGTTATCTATCTTCTCTTAAGAGCTATCGACACAGCTTTCATTCTGTCTATCAACCTGGTGTAGTTTTTTTCAGGTTAGAGTTTATAGTTGGCGACCTTCTAAATTGTGAAGAGTGTTTGCTGGTCGGGTCAAATAAAAACACAAGGTAGGTTGTTACATATATTTCGTTGCAACACGGCCAATAGGGACACTAAAAAATTTACCAATTAACAATTTTCACAGAAAACAGATTTTAAAGGCAAAAGACTGAACATATTTACGTACATATTACCGTTACTTCTAATTTCATTTGGACAATGGTGCCGTGGGAAGTTTTCTGTGTTGTTTTGTAGTTCGGTGGCTGGTGTAAAGTAACTCGAGGTGAACCGTTTACTATCGTCCGTTGGAGGACTGTTGTTGCTCAAAATTGCGAGTGTCACAATATTGTGAGTTTGTCGTTTGGGTCGTTTTGTGTTTGTCATATATAGTGTTACAACTGTTTTACTTTCCATGTGGTTCCGTATTTACATTACCCTATCGTGTGGCTACCTTCGTTTTGTCCATGTAAAGTTTTCATTGTGTTCAAGGTTTGTGGGCTATCTGTATATTTTGCTTCGAAGCAGTCGATGGGCGAAACTTTCTGAAAGTTGTGAACACAGTAAGCGATCTGTTGTTTTGTTTGTTGTCCTGGTTTTGAGCCGTTTTCCGTTTGTCAATAAGGACTCTAATTTATGGAAGTCATATCCGTCAAAATTTGTTTTATCTGGAAACAATTTTTGTGGTATATTTCGTCACTATTTTGAGCGTCCGTTGTATACAGCCACGTGCCGTATTAATATTATGTTTTTTGGGTGTTTTGAATGGTAATTAATGATCCTTCCGATGCTGTGGTCTTGTACCTTGATTTTCGTAGTTTAGTCTGTAATTGTAGAGTCTAAATTGGTGTTTACCGTCTATTTCTTGTTCCATTATAATGTTCTGGATGAGTTAGTGGTCAAGAGTGTTTTGTACTGGTCCTCGAGGAAATAGGTGTCAAATTTTGTATATCGGCTGCTTCAGTTCCTTTTTGTGCTGTCCAGAAGTTCCTCCATCACTATGTCAGCTATAACCGGAATTTAGTCTGGAAAACGTGGAAATTGATCTACACCTTGGATAAAACCTTGAGGATCATATCAGTTCTTGTTGACAGTCAGACTGATGGTCCGTGGCACAATGACGGTCCAAATTCAGCAGCACTCCATCCCTGTCTGACGACACACCCAAACGAACTTCGCCACTTTTACATTTTGACACACACAGAGAAAACCAAAGCTTCACAGGGATTTTCCATTCGAACTCACAAATTACTTCCCTTTTCTCGGAAATTTAACCACTCGCTTGGCAATGCCGCAAATCACAGTTATAAAGGGAAGCGACGATGAGCGAATGGGATCAATAATACGTTTCGTGTAGATTTTCTAAATTTAGCATTCAGCATTTGAAATCCTTAACTTTTAATTAGAAAACCTATATGTCTACTTTTTATACCCTTGCAAAGGGTATTATAAAATTGTGCGGATGTTTGTAACGCATTAAAGGAAGCATCTCCGACCACATAAAGTATATATATTCTTGATCAGCATGACGAGCTGAGTTGATTTAGCCTTGTCCGTCTGTTCGTCTGTCTGTTTCTATGCTATCTCCTCCGTCAGTTTTAAAGCTATCCTCACCAAACTTTGCACGATGTCTTCTGGTACATATACGCTGCACATTTGTCGGAACCGGCCGGATCGGATGACTATAGCATATAGCTGCCATAGGAACGATCGGTCAAAAACTAGTTCTAGTGAGAAAAACTATGAACTCATGGCTACCTTTTTATATACTTTTACACAATTACTAAGTTTGGTCGAAATCGGATGACTATAGCATATAGCTGCCATATGAACGATCGGTCAAAAAACTAGTTCTAGTGAGAAAAACTTTTTTGTTTTTAATGAAAACGTCCTTATCATTGGCATACACTTATTTTATATACTTTTACACAACTCTACAAAGTTGGGTCGAAATCGGATGACTATAACATATAGCTCCCATATGAACGATCGGTCGAAAAACTAGTTCTAGTGAGAAAAACTTTTTTGTTTTTAATGAAAACGTCCTTATCATTGGCATACACTTATTTTATATACTTTAACATATTTCTACAAGGTTTTATCAAAATCGGATAACTATAGCATATAGCTGCAGTATGAATGATCGGTCGAAAAAGAAGTTCTAGTGAGAAAAACTTTTTAGTTTTAAATGGCCTCGTAATTAACAGTGTATTATGCTTTTCCAAGATTTCACCAAGTTTGGTCGAAATCAGACATCTATATAGTATAGATCCGATAGAAAAGTAAGGTCCAAAAAGTAGTCTTAGTTAGAAAAACTTTTTTGTTCTCAATGGAAGCTGCAAGGGTATACAAAACTTCGGCCGAGCCGAAGCTAACTTTCCCCTATTTTTTTATTTCTACATTCTACATGCTACATGTAGTTTTTCAACATGCCACGTTTGTTATCTACATTTAGCATTTGAATCGAGGCTTGTAGCAAAATTTGGTTAGTTATTGCAAGAATAGTATTAGGACTATGACAGGAGTCCTAACAGGAGACTACACCATAGGTCATATAGACAACGGGATGCACCTTCCCAATCACGAGCTCTGTTGTCGAAAGCGGCTTTATAAATTTGTTGTTCTAGGTTCCATAGCTCTTTAAAAGATGACAACTCGGACAAAAATGTTAAGTTTATCTGACACATCTAACTAAAAGATGAGAATTCGACCTTTAATTGTGGTTCTTTCAAAAAAAGCAAATTAAACATAATATCCAAACTTTTGCTTACATCCACAGCGTCCAACGTGAGATCACTGAACAATCCGAAGGCGAATCTCTGCTTAAGACCACACTCCAGCTGTATCGTCTATGTGAACCCTTCCGGTTTCCCTGTGTAACCTGCAAGACGGAGCAATTAATGGCCAGTGCCTTTCGTCCTGGCGCCAATCACACGCATGTTCCCGTTTTACAACAATGTTCCAACTCTGAATGTCAAACGGCTCCCCTACAATACATGGCCAATCTTAAAAATCAACTGCAATTGGTTATCAGGAAATATGTACAAAGATTCTATCAAAACTGGTTGGTTTGTGATAATCCCGATTGCAATTACAATACGCGTACCTTTACTCTGCGGAAGGAGCTGAGACGACCTTTGTGCTATAAATGCAAGAGTGGCAGTCTGTTGCGGCAATATTCGGAAAGGGATCTTTACAATCAGCTGTGCTATTTGAGATTCATGTTCGATTTGAGCAAACAACAGGTGCAGCAAAAAGGTGACTACTCTTTTTGGCTTCAATTACAACTTTATTAACCTAAATCTATATCTTTCAGCTTCTCTCACACCTGAACTAGAACAGGCCTATCAATTGCTCCACGAAACTGTTGATCAGCAATTGCAGAGCTCCGCCTATACGGTTATCTCTCTAAGGCAAATCTTTTGCCGCAGCCTGGCCTTGATGTCCCTACAACCACCCAAACCCCGCTTACATGATGATTTAATAGCCAGCACTTTGGCTGATGTGTGAACATGTTAATCATGTTTAATCATTGGCTAATCCTTGTACTTTTAATGATAACTCACAATATATAACACATACCATACATACTTATGCCTACAATTACATAAAATCACGTCTGATTGAGGAACTTCTCCAAAGGGAAATAGCGGAATGACTCGTTGAATATATCCGTAAAAGCGGTGCTGACTAGCTCATTGATCATGGGCCTCACAAAGGGCAAACCCAGCTGCCACATGCTGTTGATCACTCCATCGGCCAGTTGATTCAGAGGTTGTTTTTGCAGCAGTTTTTCAATGTGAAGTTCCATGCCACCTATATGATCCACCTCTACATGCACTTTCAGCAGAGAACCCGGTTGGCCCACTCGACGCACACTTGTGGTTTGACTGAGAAGTAAGGAAGATTATACATAGATTTAGGATAAGGGTATAAACATAGGTCCCATTTCTCAGCTTCTGTTTGTAAGTTTATCTGACAGATAGCTTTGTGTAGAAGATGAGAAATCGTAAACGTAAACATTGCATTTGAAACTTTGGGTCTTAAACCCTCAGGGGTTCGTTTTCAAAACATGTAGCTTAAAATTTAAAAAACACTCTCGCATAAGTTTATTAGACCTTAATAAGGAGAAATTAGACAAAATTTTAGTTAGTACTTAAGGTCCGATTATACCCAGATAGTTACTATGTGCCCAGATAAACTCGAAATTTTCCTGTTATTTGCTAGTCTATCTGACAGATAGCTTTATGTAGACTATGTGAAATCGACCCTAAATGGTTTGTCTTTGAAACCAACATCTTTATGAAGCGTTTCTGTAATTCGTCTATAGACAAAAAGTTGTAAAAGCAGGTTCTTGGGATGATACAAAGAAAGTTTAATTTTGATTATTGTGGGGGGTAAAACCGGTTAGGTGCGGAATACGGCTAGCGTCTATACCCGAAAGATACGATTTATAAGAGAAAGAGACTAGAGTCAAGAAATTGCACAACACAAATGGATGCAGTTTTCAGAATGAGATACACTGAGGACACACAGATATGCTTAAGGCACCATTTTTCTCATTTTGACAGATTTTTTGTACTTTTTTCTTAAAAAAGTGCCGAATCGCAGCAGAGCCCCCAGTAGTCCACAACTCTACCCCGCAAAGAAGGAACCCGAATAGAAACATACGCACAGATCCACCCACCGTAACTGAAATTATCCAAGCCATAGGTAAGCTTAAGAACAACAAGGCTGCAGGACCGGACGAGCTTCCAGCTGAACTACTGAAAGCTGGCATCATCACCATGTCGAGGACTCTGCACCTCGAAGCGCCTGGGTATCTGCAACCATCTCCCCGGAGTGGAAGGAAGGAGTCATTATCACCATTCCCAAAAAAGGTGATCCAAGCCACCGTAGAAACTGGAGGGGCATCACTCTCCTCAATTCTATCCAAAAAAATCTTGCCATACATCATATTGGATAGAATCTTACCAGTGCTAAGTGGTCTACTCAGACGAGAGGATGGATTCAGGCCCAATCGATCCTATGTCGACCACATTAACACCCTGCGCGTAATAGTGGAGCAGTCTACAGAATGGAGGTCTCTATTATTTGTGGATTTTGAGCGGGCATGGGATACCATCAAGAGGGAGGCTATATGGAGCTATATGGAAGGTGTTATAAAGCTGATAGTGGCCCTGTATGAAGACGCGAGACTCACCATTCGCTGGAAAGGCAGTCAAGCGTAGTTTTCATAAAAACGGGTAGAATGCGCTCTCCCCCCTGCTGTTCATAGTCGTCCTCGAATGTTCTGACCAGCGTTTTAGAGGAGGCCAAAAGTGAGAGGTATGGGTGTGCGATATGAAGGAAACAGATTGAACTTCAACGACGGCTGGGCAGCGTGAAGGCAAGAGCGCGCACGTTGCTCGGACGTCGTTATCGCGGGGGCTGGACAGAGCAAAACATTGAGGCGATGGAAAGAATCCAGTGGAGAATAAATCAAACTTTATGCGACTTGGACTTTGCGGATGATATCTACTCTATGACGCACACACTAGAAGGGGTCTCAGCAAAACTAATGGCTCTGGAGAGAAACGCTCGCGCAGCTGGCCTCAAAATTAACATCTCAAAGACTAAGCTGATGCGAGCGGAAACCACTTAGCGTGGCAGTTGACGGCAGGCTCGTAAATATTGAGGATGTCGAAAATGGCGGTGCAATGTCAGATGTGGAGGCACGCATCTCCAAAGCTAGAAACGCATTCGCAACTAATTGGGTGTGGCGCTCCCGTTTCCTTCGAAAGAAACTGCGCGTCTTTAACCAGCGTAAAGTCGGTTATTAACTCAGAATCCTGGCTAGTTTCTGATCTAGTTCTGATCGTAACAAATGCCTAAGAATAATTTGCCGCATTTTCTGGCCTCTTACCATCACAAATGAAAATCTAAAGGAGCACACAGGAAGCGAACCCATCACAACAGAGATAAAGAGACGTAAATGGAATTGGATTGGGCACATTTTACGTAGGGAAGATGATAACATAGCGAAGTTGGTTTTGCAGTGGAACCCGCAAGACAGCCGGCAAAGAGGCTCACAATTCATGCAGAAACCCAAACAAGTTGGAACAAACTAAGGCACCTGGCTCAAGACAGGAATCGTTGGAGGAGGAATTTTGTTTTCGCACTATGCTCCTCCTAGGAGCGATATTCTTATTGTGTATACAAACATGTACAATACAAATATCAAGGAAAAAAAAAAAAACTAACATAAGGGAAGGCTATACAAGATTAATCCCCCTGAGTAGCGGGTAAATCGAAGTCGGGCTGAATCGACTTTAACTTACGCTCTCGTTTTTCTCTGTGTATTGTACTTAGTTCGAACTTTGACCGAACTTTTTAGTCGTAGATATGATGAAAACTTTGAAAGCCATTTCATTCTTACCTATAATCATATAAGGTAAGGTTCCAATAACCTCGACGACTCATATCAGTGCCCAACATTTTGCCCGAAAACTCATATTGACCATCCAAACTCTTTTCGGGAAAATACTGAGCGTACACAATGCGCTGATCTTCGGGATCAGCGTGAAATTTCGTCACCTCCGAGTGTGACCAGCCGTATTCGGAGACATTGCGTAAGATCAAACTGAAACTGCCCAGACCATGCGGATCACCGCGTCGCAATTCCACAAATGGCGACTTATGTGGATCAAAGGGCTTGATATTATAGTCGGGCACACCTGAAAGTTGAAGAGACTTGCATTGGCAGGGCAGAGTCATTGAATCTGAGCTTTTTCCCCTTCACTCACCTGTTGTGAAATAGGCGCGCAAGTCATTAAAAACCTGCTTCATGCAATCATTGTAATCCTCACTTTGGCTGTGACAGCGACTAAGCAAATGATGAAGATCCTCATCGACAGCTATTTGGTTGGAGCAATGCCCTATTTCTGGCACTGAAAGCAGCAGCAGCATCAGCAGAAATGCTGGAAAGCCATAGGTAGTACAGTTTGACAGCGACAGCGGGGGCATGTTACAGTTTGATGAACTGCCGCTCGAGGGTTACTGTTAACTGTAAGTGTAAATATATGTTAAGGTTAAATATGTATGTCTTATTGTTTGCTGGTTTTGGCTTATGTTTAGTGGTTGATGAGCAGCCGCGAAAAGCAAATACAATGACAATTGGTTTTTTTTTTTGTGTATCAAATTGACCTTGATTTTGGGAGTATGTACAGTTGATGATGCACTTAATTGCTAATACAGTTTGAAATGCCAGTCCGCGTTGGAGTTTTGGAGTCGCTGATTGTTCTCCAAAGACAAAAAGAGGTGGGTCAGAGTTCGAGTATCTGAATATCTTCTAACGACTAACGTAGGTGTGGTACATGATACAATAATTACAAGGTAGCGCAACCGGAAGTGGCTTTTCAATCCCAAAATACTTAATTTAAGACTGTTTCGGGATGTATAAAGTACATTTGAAAATTTTTCAAAATCTTGATGATCATACTTTTAGATGCATTGGCCTTAAGTCAAGCCCGATTAACTCTCAAAGTAAGTAGGTACAAATTATTCTTTCTTAAATTCCAAAAGTTTCTAATGTCAGCCCAAAAACATTATAGAAAGAAAACATTAGTATTTGAAACAAGTACAAAATGTTCTTGGTTTCAGCCCATAAGAATTCTAAAGCTATTCCCAAGTTGTTCTAAAACGTGTTCTCTGTACTGAACCAAAGGCTGGAAATATCCAAGGGCCATGAAATAACTTCTTTGGTAGAACATCTGTCGGTCAGAAATTTACCATCACTCCATAACAAAAGAGTTAGAACCAGTTTGGAATTTTAAGAACAGACTCGCTTAAAAATAATTCGCATATTCCGTTCCATAATATTCGGATTATGAGTCAATTTGTGTACTCAATCTAACATATTTTGTACTTGAACTAAGAACCCGCTTTTCTTCAATTTTTCATTGCACTGTAAGTACAAAATGATCTTGATTCAAAAACGTTTGTTCTCATTCAATATTTATAACACTCGATTTTCAATTTTAGAATGTTTTTTACTCAATTTAACCACGCCCAAGTATGAGTTATACTTGACATTTTTAGTACAAAGTGGTATAAATTCAATCGCCGGCCGTCATTTTTTGAATATAGCAATAGCAAAGACCTACCTTGATAGAAAACAAAATACGTATATATGAAATTTGTTTTCTTAGATTTCAGAAAATCTAGCCATAAAATGTTTTGCTTAATTCAAGAAAATTTTCCTAAATTGGTAAAATTTTGGATCAGAATTTTAAAAAAACTAACCATTAAAATATAAAGTCCTAAAATTGAGCAAGAAACTTGTAAAAAATAAGAGAAACCGATGCATAATTTTCTTAATTTTAGGAAAGATGCTTGCAGTAACGAGCTTCGCGAAGTATCTATTACGTGTGTGTGTTCCGTTGTCTACGCATTCTTCGTTAACGTCAATGCGTATGTTTGCGTGCTGAGATGCGTTTTGTGGAATGACGAATGTGAAATAGACATTAGTTGTGCGTTGACTTTGGCAATGCGGCTTCGAGATGGGCTAATAAATTAATGTCCATTCTATTTTGATGTTTTTGACGAAAAAACTCTCAACGTGTCGGCAAAAAACAGTTTGGTTACGGCCACAATGAAAACAGGGAGCGAAAGACAGTTTCAGTTCTGTTTTTGCTCAATTCTGTTGCGCTCTCCTGTCTTTCACTGACACTTTTGCCAAGAGCATACTTCCGAAGTGTTTTTTGCGTATGTATATGTGGTTGTGTGTTAGCACCCGACGCACAAGCGAAGGTTCGCTTCAAGCGAAAGTTTGTTTTGCTCCGAACTTCCGAAAGACTTATGCGTTCACCAGAGATCTGCAACAAGCCTCTAATGTTCGATCACACTCGTGCGTTTACTAGGCTTGGTTGGGCTCGCCGCCTTGGCTCGACACAAGCACATTAAGTCAGATCGAGCAAGCTCTTTGCTTCGCACGTGTAATAATGGGAACATGCTTTAGCTTTTTGTAACACGAGTCATAGCAAGCCTATTGCCAGCAATGGGCAAACCTTTTCGAGCTACACTCGTGCTTACTCGTACTCGCAACAAAATTTACTCGCACTTACTCGGCGAGCTTCGACAAGCCTCTTATGCAATTGTTCTTGAAAACTTGTGAGCAACATGCCACAAGAAGGAAAGAGAAAGCGTATGCAAAAAAAGGCCATCTCTCTCTTGCTCTCACAAGTTGTTGTTTTTTGTGTGCTTTTGACGATTGTATACAAGCGTTGATCGTAACAGCTCGCAGCAGATGTGTGACTTCGGCAACATGAACTCGAGGCCGAAGCTACGAGTCATCACGAGTATTTGTACTGAGCGAGCTTCACTCATGACGGCTCGCAGCAGAACTAAGATTTTTGCAATGTACTTTAAAGTTTGAGCTGCATCTGGAGTTCAATGTTCCCTTACAGTTTGAGACGCACTACCTAACACATAACCAAAATAGGTATCACAGGTCAGTTCCGGTTTTCACTTTCGACAAAATTTGGCGAACTCGGATGTGGTACATGTTTTTGCATAAAGTTGATTGACTAAAACGGTTTAAAGCGATTGAAGTTAAATCAATTGATGCATTTTTTGAAAAAGCAACATCACTTAATGATTCTTCTTTAATGTTAACGTTAAAGTTGAAGAGGAAAATGTTGATTTAATTGGGTTGAATTGACTTTGCGTTTCATGTATGTTACAATTTTAACTTCACTTATCAATAACAAAATAAAAATTTTTTTCAGGATATTGAGTTGAAACTGGATGTGTTACTTCCCACTTGCAACTTGTTATTTACAGTTTGAGAAGCATATCAAGTTTGCATGACTTTAATGTTTGAGAAGCGCAGGCAAGCAAACAACATTTTGGTTTTGTTTTACAGTTTAAGAAGCACCTGCTCGCCACTATTTGGTAGTATTAACTGTTGCTGAACACATAGTTTGGTGTTAATTGCAATTGAAATTTTGATTTCCACTTGCATCGCTTACAGTTAGTTACTCACTTGGTTTTGCAAATTGTTAAATACTTTTAACATGCCTATTTTGTAACTAAAAACACAGCTTAATAGAAACCAATTTTATTTTCAAATATTGTGTAAATATTGTGTAAGCTTTTTTCTTGGCCTGCACTTGACCTCTTTTATGTACTTAGGCCAGACCCATTAATTTTCCATCTCTCATTGCTACAAGCTTTGGCAATTACAGTAAAACTGCTTCATCAAACGACAAAAACTGTCTGTTAACAAATGGTAAACAAAAGACTTGTTGGGTGGGGGGAAAAAGACACAAACTTGCGGGTGCAACCGCATGCAACTATCCAGTGAAGTAATAGTAAATTTTGCAGTTTAGCAGTTGCAGTTGACCAACACCAACGGTCAGTTGAACAAACTTTTTAGGAAACTAGTTGGTTGTGATTGTTGTTATTTTACAATTCCATTTTCCCCCCACTTTCCACACAGTTTGAGAACAATTGCTTAAATATTTGCATATTAATGTCAACTTTTACCGAAAATTCTTTTTTGGTTATATAGGTTTTTCGTACACTCCTTACGTATGCAGAACGAATTTTGATAATAAAATTAATATTTTTCTTTTTCGCATGTGTTTGGGCCGAATACGCGACGTGTGATTCATGCGAACTGTCGTACCGAACTAAACCAAGACACAGAGGCCGGCTAAAAAGCAAAGCTTGGACTGTGAAATTTTGTTTTAAAGCTTTGCCATCGAGTGTAATTGCGCTTCCTTATCCCATCCACAACAACTTCGCCCACAATCCATTTAAAAGTCAACACAAAATTTCAATTTAATTGACAAAAATTATTATTAGAAAAACTGAACTGAATTTAATTTTGGCAAAATCGTGCTTATGGTCATTTGATATTGAATACGTTTTGTTTCATGTTTTGTGTGTACGTGTTTGGCAAGCTCAAACAAATTAACAAAATTGTAAAAATTGTAACAATTTGCATACAAACGCATCCCCATTTCAGGGGCAACAAACTATTAAACACAAAATAAACAAGGTTGCAACTTCAATTTCTGGTTTTTTTCTCTGCAAGGTCAAAGTTAAGATTCAAACAATGGTCTAAAAATGCGTCAATTTTTATTTTATGTTGTTGCACTTCCCAAGACCTCACAAATTCTGGTGCAGTATGGATTGTTGATAGAAATAAAAAGGGTGTCAAAAGTAGAATGTTTTAGTTGTTTTGTAGTAAAATAAACTAAAGAAACTGCAGCATAAATTAACTTACGAATTTGAAATGGCAAAAGGTCTGTGGTTTTCTTTACTTTCTAACAAATTTCTCATACCAATCTAATCATTAATGTCAAATAATATTAATAACACAAATTTTAGGTACATTTTTGCAGCAGAAAAAAAATCAAACGTTCCTTATGAATTCAAATATATTGTCCGTTTTTCCGCAGAACGTCAGGTTCAAGAAATATTTGCATAAACTTTTTTTGAACGATGCTTGTTCCCATTTATAGGTCCTGCTGTCACATTATCTTACCTATTCAAACCGAAATGGTTTTAACGTAAACTGAGTTAATAAAATAACGATCACGAAAAAGCAAAACCAAAGTTTGAAAAATAACACAAGGCAACAAAATTCGACTTTTTCCAGTATCTTGAAGGGTTGGTAGTGATTCTAGATGATTTTCGTGTGCTAAGCAAGACTGCGTTTTCAGAAATTGTCCATCACGTCGAGATTTTTAGTAATTTGAGCTTAAAGTTGCTATTTTGTTGCCTATTTTGACCCTTTTTAGGAGCGTTTTTCAGGGAATCTATTCTATTGTTTTGACTCTCTTTGACACCATTGGAAAGTACCACTCCTTAGCTTTAAAATGAACTATAAAATGTGTTCAAATTGATACGTTTGAGTATCAAATTAATAACCAAAAGATCATTTTGATACTCTCTAGGATTATATTGATAAAAAAAAAAAAATACTGGTTTAAGTATCAATTTGAGACAACGTGTATCAAATTGATACTGATATGCGCTCAACCCATCCAAAATACTTGTAAGCATCATATCTAATTCTAGATCAGGGGCCGGCAGCTTGCTATCTCGCGTATATAGGAAAATTCTCAAAGCAGCGCTGCTCAAACACGCATAGTATAATCTTTATAAGCGCCGCTGCGTTGCTTGCTTTCCTACGCCGCGACGCAGTCGTTGCTACTGAAACTGAGAGCAATTTTTGAGCTGCTCTCACACACACCAATGCATTGCAATGCAAAAATGTAAATGTATATTTTGCCTCCCTCTGTTCTAGATCCACACACGCTTCCGAATCGCCGCTATCTATACAAAGTGTGCATTTCGTTCAACACTGGAAAGATTGAGCTTTCCAACACTGGTAAGACAATTTGGCATATTTCTTGCTTGAAGCTTTGGTCACACTGTTTTGACTTACTTATAAGCTGACTCAATTTATGGAATTCATATCATTTCCTCCCGGGCGGGTCTAGCGAACAGACCTGCCCGGCTAAAATATTTTATTGTCTTTTCTTAATTTTTATACATTTACTAACTCTTCTCTCAGGTCAATGAAAGCTATTGGCTTGGTTTTTTTTTATTTTCTTCTATTTCACAACTACCATTAAAAATCCTTCAATTGAATTCGATTGAAAAGGACGCCAAGCTTCTTATGAAATCGTCGTCGTCGTCGTCGTCATCAAAAGCGCCTTTCCCCGGGCCCATCCTGTCAGCAAAAGAAATCGCATGTTTCCGAGTTCTAAATATAAATGTATAAATATCAGCTTCATCGTGTGCAAATTTAGCACCTACAAAAATGTCTTCTGTCTTTCGCAAAATTAGCAACAACGTAAGTGTTATCAATTTTAAAAAGCCAAACTAATTTCTCACATTTTTTTTACTTCTGTATTAATTTGATATTTTGATCACTAGAGGAGAGTTGTTCTCTGTTTGAATTGTTTTTTGGTACATCTGAAGTCCAGAAAAAATTTGACCCGTAAGTTTTCTGAAGGGTTCCGAGTTCAATATCCTTTGATAGTCATCCAAAAAACAATGCTATCATTACAATGTGCTGCTGCATATTTTACAACATGAATAATGACAACAGCGCCATCAACGAAAATTGAAAGATTGCTCCAGATGAGCTTCGGCAGCAGCCATATCTGCTGATTATAATGAGCATGGAACTGCGGAACATATCCCATCTGCTATTGCAAGATTCCCCAATACAAATATACGGGCCTATTACGAATTCCGAGGTGGTTTTTCTAATTTCAAGTTCACAGTTTTATATGAAAAGGGAGAAGAATGTCTGAGGTTACTAGATCAAGTCGTCTCTTTTTGACGAATTGAATCCATTGGGCATTGAGCAATCGGTTTCAACTGCTTAAGCAATTCCGATTTTCTTCAAACCTGATCTAGTATGTAGTAAAATTGGAAACACATTGGTATTTTAACTAGTAAATTTTGCGATCTTGTGTCGCATACTTTTCCGTAGGAGACAATTTAATAATTTTGGAACATTTGTCTTCAAAATGATATAAATTCGCTTAAAAAGCCGTAGAAAGGTTTGGGACAGTTTATTTTAAAACTTAGAAATGGTACGAGTTACGAGTATACGAAGGAGCCGAAACAAAAATAAAAGTTACCCACCAAACGTTCCAAAAAAGGTTAAAATATGCATTTAAAGCAATTTTATACTTATTTTTAAAGGTCCAGAGGACCATTTGCCATAACAGATACGTGATCAGCACACGAAAATCATCCGAAATAATTACCACCCTATAAATAAACTGAAAAAAATTTTTTCGATGCCCTGTGAATTCTCACATCATTGTGAATAAAATGTTTGTTATTTAATAAATGAAAATTTAAGATGAATAGCAGAAACAAATTTTTTTGATCTATTTTAATGAAATTGGCTCTTTTTGAAATTTATTTTTGTGCTATCTTTATTCTCATCCGTGTTTGTCGGTATGAGCACTGATCTAGCTCGATAGGCACAAAAGCCGATGGCAAATTCAGGGCGCGAATTCAAATTTACAGCACACTTTAACGGATGGCGCCACTGTTGAAAAAACAAGTGCCTAAAAGTAGGCAATGCTTAGCGTGCGTTACAATACAGCACCTGAGGGCGAGCTACAGTTTTTAGTGTAAATTTAATTTACTTGCACAGTGTTGCTAATTAAGTTCGTAGCGGCGCGAAACCTATAACTTGAATATAAAACCACTTATGGCAATAAACCAAATTTTTTATGATTAAACTATCACATTTCCATTTTTTGAAAAAAAAAAATTTTTTTTTAATTACTTTTTTATATTTTATTTTTTATTTAAGAAAAAAATATTTTTTTTTTAAATTCTTTAAATTGTTTTAATTATCCAAAAATTCAAATAAAACGGAAAAAAATATTACACATCGATATTTTCGAGTATTAGAAGCTGTTTTACGCTATTGTCCAACTCTAAGCTCGTTTTAGAGCATTTTGATGCTGCATTGCTTTTAGCGGTTATTACTGGATCGGAAGATATTAATAACCCATGAAATAAATCTTCCATAGTATGCAGTCTGGAATCCTTGCGAGTGTGACTTAATCGAAGTTCTCGGTATTCTTTATTTCGTGCTTCAAGAGCTTCCTCCGACATAAATCCAATTGGCAACGCGACGTTTTGAACAATATCTGAGCCATGTATAAGAATTTTGTGAATAGACGGTGGCATATTAAACCATGGGTATTCTGCCACAAAGAGTTCTGCAGTTTCCCAGGCATACACATTAAAAGCATCTACGTTGACAGCATAGCCACAAGACAAGGCACGTAAGATAACGCTAAATTTTGTAATTAATTCCACATTAACTCCAGACACTTTCGCTGCCAATATAGGGTTTTTGAAGAACCTTCGTGCTGTATTTCCGTTGTTTGTATTACCAGAACCTACCATCGGAATGTCGAGTAAAAGGCCCATCTCTTTCCTCATATCATTTTGAATTTTCAACTTTCTTGCTGCCACTATATCTTTGTCCACACCTCGGGCCTGCCATTTCTTAATGGGCAACCTGTACCCGATATGAACAATACATTCGAAGCAGCGAATCCAAGCATGGAGAGTTGATAGACCGTATTTGTAAAATTCAATGTTTGGTTTTTTAAGTCCCATCATTTTCAGATTATTCATCGTTTTAGATGTTGCTCCACAAATTCCGCATGACAATGAAGCTGAATCTGTAAGCGCATTGAATACTTTTCCATCTATCATTGTTAAATAGAATTCATGATTAAATAATAATCCTCCAATATTAGTTGGCAGAATATTATTTATCTGATTTTCAATTTTTCCAACTTCAGTCTTAACTCAGTGCACTCAACAGTCTCCTTTTCAAATATTATTTTGATTGGTCTGCACAACGAAGTGATTTTGCCAAAGAAATTTGAGTCAAATCAAAACAAAATAAACTATATTTTAAAAATACGGTCACCCTAATTACCGATAAATTTTACTTTGGCGGTACTTTTAAATTCATAAATTAGTTTTTAAAATGTAAGAATTACTTAACAAATAGGTGCTTTTTGAGATATTTGCATTAAAAATGGATTTTGGCAACTAATTACGTTATCATTAACTGAGCTATAAATCTGTACAATGGGTATACAGATTTATAGGTTATGATTTCACCTTTTCAAAAAATATATAATTTGTATACATTTCTTAAAAGTTATTGCAACTATAGAAACCTAAAGTTAGGGAAAAAAAATATTTTTTTCCATATTTTCCCAAAAAACATGAAATTTTCAAACACAAATATTTTTGCGGGTGGCAGCTTGTGGCAGCAAGTTATTGTTTTTAAACATTAACAATGATCTAAATTAACAAATAATATAAGCCAGTGCACGGACAAACACGGACGTATATTAGTTTTATTCTACAGAAGTTTGAATTACATAAAAAAAAGCAGTACTAAAAGAGCCATTTTTAAACTGCCAAATGCAAATAATTTGAACACGCAAACGAGGCAAATATACTTTTTTTTATAAAATATATACTTTAAACTTAGGTTTAAAATCAAAAAGTTTTAAAAAATTCAAACTATTTATGATTTTATTTAATTTTAAAGTTCGCTGTTCTGACAGCTACAATTAACATTTTGCATGCCTGTTAACATATGCTAATGTTTAACAGCCTACAGCTATGTTATTTGAAGGAAAAAAAAAAAAAAATTGCCAAAAAATTTAATTATGTATTAACTATCCAAAACGCAAGTAAAAAACCCTTAATGAAGTTATTTTTAAAATGGGTTTCGCGCCGCTAGGAACTTAATTAGCAACACTGTGCATTGTTATTGGTTTTAAAACTTTAAAACTTAATATATTAAAAAAAAAAAAAAAATTTTTTATATAAAAAATTTAAAAAAAAAAAAAAAAATATAAATTAAATTTCTTTTTTTTTTTTCTTAAAAAAAATTAAAAAAAAAAATATTTTTTTATTTAAAAAAAAAATAATTCCTTTTTCCCTTTTTTTTCCTTTTTTCTTTACCAAAAAACCAACAAAAAAAAATCAAATTTTAACAAAAGTAGAATATATATTATAACAAAACCACTTTTTTAAATAAAATTTTTCTTTGGTAAAAAAATTGATAAAAAAATTTTTCCTCCAAATATTTATATTCCTTTTTTTTTTCTTTAAATTTTTTAAAAAAAAACTTTTTTTAAAAAAAAAGGGGTTGTGACCATTCAATTCTGATAAATGGGAATTTTGTTAGCATCACCTCATACCCAGTTTATTAATTAACTAACTGTTGTACTAGCAACACACAGCGAAAACAACTTTAACTCAATTTTTAATGATTCAAGATAAAAATCTACAAAATTCATCTATGCGCTCATCACATCCAAAATAATTGCAAGCATCATATTCCTGAGCTGTCTATCTAATTCTAGAATCAAGATCCACACACGCTTCCGAATCGCCGCTATCGATACGCCGCTATCTATACAAAGTGTGGGTTTCGTTCATGTTGCTGGATACAGAAGAAACTAAAACGTAAAAATCCTGGTACATTTTTTTTCATTTGCACTTTGACAGGAATTTTTTGATTTCGCGGTGCTGGTTACCCGTTGTATTATAATTTTGCCCAGAAGTTTGGAACGCATTGAAGGAATCATTTCCGACCACATTAAGTATATATATTCTTAATCAGCATGACGAGCTAAGTCGATTGAGCTCTGTCCGTCTTCCCGAACGTCTGTCTGTCACTTTATAGGCAAACTAGTCCCTCAGTTTAGAAGCTAACGAGCTAAAATTTTGGACAGAGATATCTTTTAGCTGCACAGCGAAAATCGGATGGTCACTTCTTTTAGCGGCCATACAAACTTTTTTTTATTAAGTTTTTTTATTTAATATCCCAATGACAAAAGACGTAAAGCTTATAAATTAAGTTGTTGGTTACAAAAGTTTTAAGTGTTTCTATACTTCGGCACAGACGAAGTTGGTTTTGCTTTCTCGTTTCTAATTACAAATGCCCCAAATGTTACTTGGGTGTCCTCTATCCTCTTCTATAACAACGCTGGTCGTCGTACACAGCATCAGTATTTATAGAAAATTTTTAAATTGGCAATTGTTGCTCTTCTATTGCTAGTGGTAAAATATTGACTCTTTAATATTGCTGCGAAAAGGTAATCAAACAGACCAGATCAGCTTTTGGGAACTTATCGAGGAATCGCGCAGTCGATGACAGAACGCGTAGAGCTGGAAGTCAGCTACTACACTTTCCAACACTGGTAAAAGAATTAGGCATATTTGTTGCTTGAAGCTCTGGTCACACTGTTTTGACTTACTTATAAGCAGACTCAATTTATGGAATTCATATCATTTCCTCCCGGGCGGGTCTAGCGAACAGACCTGACCGGCTGAAATATTTTATTGTCTTTTCTTAATTTTTACACATGTTTTTTTTATTTTCTTCTTTTCTGGAACAACTACCATTAAAAATCCTTCGATTGAAAAGATTGCCTAGCTTCTGGTTAAGACGTCGTCATCATAAGTGCTTCTCCCCGGGCACTTCCTTTCTGAAAATATTGCCATTCTGTCAGCAAAAGAAATCACATCTTTCCGAGTTCTAAATATAAGTGTATAAGTATCAGCTTTCATCGTGTACAAATTTAGCACCTACGAAAATGTCTTCTGTGTTAGCAAAATTAGCAACAACGTAAGTGTTATCAATTTTAAAAGGCCAAACTAATTACTTACATTTTTTTTTACTTCTGCATTAATTTGATATTTTGATCAATGGACGAGAGTTGTTCTCTGTTTGAATTGTTTTTTGGAACATCTGGAGTCCAAATAAATATGACCCGTAAGTTTTCTGAAGGGTTCCGAGTTCAATATCGCTAAAGACATTTTTACAGTGGTGACACAGTTGAACACATGCCGCTTTTACTTCTTTTTTTTTTTAATATAAGAAAAAGGATCCGCTTACAAATTTTTATAAGGTTAAGGCCCAGACGGACTGACGACGTAACGAAAAGTTTCATACAAAAATTGAGGGAAGAAGCAGGCGTAACGATTTCGTTGCACCTTACGTTTACCCCCGTTGGAGTCAAAACGTACTTTTGCGCTTAACAGCGCTGAAAAGAGCTTAACATCTCATACGTGCACTCATTGTCCAAAAATCCAAAAATGTAAATGTATATTTTGCCTCCCTCTGTTCTAGATCCACACACGCTTCCGAATCGCCGCTATCTATACAAAGTGAGCATTTCGTTCAACACTGGAAAGATTGAGCTTTCCAGCACTGGTAAGACAATTTGGCATATTTCTTGCTTGAAGCTTTGGTCACACTGTTTTGACTTACTTATAAGCTGACTCAATTTATGGAATTCATATCATTTCCTCCCGGGCGGGTCTAGCGAACAGACCTGCCCGGCTAAAATATTTTATTGTCTTTTCTTAATTTTTATACATTTACTAACTCTTCTCTCAGGTCAATGAAAGCTATTGGCTTGGTTTTTTTATTTTCTTCTATTTCAACTACCATTAAAAATCCTTCAATTGAATTCGATTGAAAAGGACGCCAAGCTTCTTATGAAATCGTCGTCGTCGTCGTCATCATAAGCGCCTTTCCCCGGGCCCATCCTGTCAGCAAAAGAAATCGCATGTTTCCGAGTTCTAAATATAAATGTATAAATATCAGCTTCATCGTGTGCAAATTTAGCACCTACAAAAATGTCTTCTGTCTTTCGCAAAATTAGCAACAACGTAAGTGTTATCAATTTTAAAAGGCCAAACTAATTTCTTACATTTTTTTTACTTCTGCATTAATTTGATATTTTGATCAATGGACGAGAGTTGTTCTCTGTTTGAATTGTTTTTTGGAACATCTGGAGTCCAGAAAAAATTTGACCCGTAAGTTTTCTGAAGGGTTCCGAGTTCAATATCCTTTGATAGTCATCCAAAAAACAATGCTATCATTACAATGTGCTGCTGCATATTTTACAACATGAATAATGACAACAGCGCCATCAACGAAAATTGAAAGATTGCTCCAGATGAGCTTCGGCAGCAGCCATATCTGCTGATTATAATGAGCATGGAACTGCGGAACATATCCCATCTGCTATTGCAAGATTCCTCAATACAAATATACGGGCCTATTACGAATTCCGAGGTGGTTTTTCTAATTTCAAGTTCACAGTTTTATATGAAAAGGGAGAAGAATGTCTGAGGTTACTAGATCAAGTCGTCTCTTTTTGACGAATTGAATCCATTGGGCATTGAGCAATCGGTTTCAACTGCTTAAGCAATTCCGATTTTCTTCAAACCTGATCTAGTATGTAGTAAAATTGGAAACCCATTGGTATTTTAACTAGTAAATTTTGCGATCTTGTGTCGCATACTTTTCCGTAGGAGACAATTTAATAATTTTGGAACATTTGTCTTCAAAATGATATAAAATCGCTTAAAAAGCCGTAGAAAGGTTTGGGACAGTTTATTTTAAAACTTAGAAATGGTACGAGTTACGAGTATACGAAGGAGCCGAAACAAAAATAAAAGTTACCCACCAAACGTTCCAAAAAAGGGTTAAAATATGCATTTAAAGCAATTTTATACTTATTTTTTAAAGGTCCAGAGGAGACCATTTGCCATAACAGATACGTGATCAGCACACGAAAATCATCCGAAATAATTACCACCCTATAAATAAACTGAAAAAAATTTTTTTCGATGCCCTGTGAATTCTCACATCATTGTGAATAAAATGTTTGTTATTAAATAAATGAAAATTTAAGATGAATAGCAGAAACAAATTTTTTTGATCTTTTTAATGAAATTGGCTCTTTTTGAAATTTATTTTTGTGCTATTTTTATTCTCATCCGTGTTTGTCGGTATGAGCTCTGATCTAGCTCGATAGGCACAAAAGCCGATGGCAAATTCAGGGCGCGAATTCAAATTTGCAGCACACTTTAACGGATGGCGCCACTGTTGAAAAACAAGTGCCAAAAAGTAGGCAATGCTTAGCGTGCGTTACAATACAGCACCTGAGGGCGAGCTACAGTTTTTAGTGTAAATTTAATTTACTTGAGCTCGAATCTCTTTTCCAAAAGTAGTCCAGACAAATTAGAATTTTTCGATGCATGAAATATACACCAGCCAGATTTTTGATATGTGGTAGGGGACTGTCTAAAAGGCTTAAGTTCAAATTTGAGTCAATTTGAAGCATTGTGAAGGGCTGTTATATTGTAAAACGCGAATTGGTCCATAACTCTGAAACTATTGCTTTTAGACAAAAATTTTAACATTCCCTTTCTTTTCTGTTCTTACAAATTTTCTGAGCGGGCAATAGTTTTCAAGTTATGTACGATCAAAATTGCATTTTTCACCTTTTTCCCATTTTTCTGGTTTCCGCAGAGACCTACGCACAATTGTCTCATTATATCAATAGAAGAGTATAAAATTTGCAATTGCAACCACTTTCACATATAACATTTAGCTGTGCGACAATGCGTGACAAAGCTATAGCTTCACAAACTTTGAATCGTGACGTTTTTTGCCTGTAGCAGTTCGACAAAATCAAACTTTTTTGAACAACACGGGATGTGACCCTTCAATTCTGATGAATGGGAATTTTGTTAGCATCACCTCATACCCAGTTTATTAATTAACTAACTGTTGTACTAGCAACACACAGCGAAAACAACTTTAACTCAATTGTTAATGGTTCAAGATAAAAATCTACAAAATTCGTCTATGCGCTCATCACATCCAAAATAATTGCAAGCATCATATTCCTGAGCTGTCTATCTAATTCTAGAATCAAGATCCACACACGCTTCCGAATCGCCGCTATCGATACGCCGCTATCTATACAAAGTGTGGGTTTCGTTCATGTTGCTGGATACAGAAGAAACTAAAACGTAAACAGAAAATTCCTGGTACATTTTTTTTCATTTGCACTTTGACAGGAATTTTTTGATTTCGCGGTGCTGGTTACCCGGTGTATTATAATTTTGCCCAGAAGTTTGGAACGCATTGAAGGAATCATTTCCGACCACATTAAGTATATATATTCTTGATCAGCATGACGAGCTAAGTCGATTGAGCTCTGTCCGTCTTCCCGAACGTCTGTCTGTCACTTTATAGGCAAACTAGTCCCTCAGTTTAGAAGCTATCGAGCTAAAATTTTGGACAGAGATATCTTTTAGCTGCACAGCGAAAATCGGATGGTCACTTCTTTTAGCGGCCATACAAACTTTTTTTTTTTTATTAAGTTTTTTTTATTTAATATACCAATGACAAAAGACGTAAAAGCTTATAAATTAAGTCGTTGGTTACAAAAGTTTTAAGTGTTTCTATACTTCGGCACAGACGAAGTTTGGTTTTGCTTTCTCGTTTCTAATTACAAATGCCCCAAATGTTACTTGGGTGTCCTCTATCCTCTTCTATAACAACGCTGGTCGTCGTACACAGCATCAGTATTTATAGAAAATTTTAAATTGGCAATTGTTGCTCTTCTATTGCTAGTGGTAAAATATTGACTCTTTAATATTGCTGCGAAAAAGGTAATCAAACAGACCAGATCAGCTTTTGGGAACTTATCGAGGAATCGCGCAGTCGATGACAGAACGCGTAAAGGTGGAAGTCAGCTACTACACTTTCCAGCACTGGTAAGACAATTTGGCATATTTGTTGCTTGAAGCTCTGGTCACACTGTTTTGACTTACTTATAAGCCGACTCAATTTATGGAATTCATATCATTTCCACCCGGGCGGGTCTAGCGAACAGACCTGCCCGGCTGAAATATTTTATTGTCTTTTCTTAATTTTTACAATTTTTTTTTATTTTCTTCTTTTCTGGAACAACTACCATTAAAAATCCTTCGATTGAATTCGATTGAAAAGGATTGCCTAGCTTCTGGTTAAGACGTCGTCATCATAAGTGCTTCTCCCCGGGCACTTCCTTTCTGAAAATATTGCCATTCTGTCAGCAAAAGAAATCACATCTTTCCGAGTTCTAAATATAAGTGTATAAGTATCAGCTTTCATCGTGTACAAATTTAGCACCTACGAAAATGTCTTCTGTGTTAGCAAAATTAGCAACAACGTAAGTGTTATCAATTTTAAAAGGCCAAACTAATTACTTACATTTTTTTTACTTCTGCATTAATTTGATATTTTGATCAATGGACGAGAGTTGTTCTCTGTTTGAATTGTTTTTTGGAACATCTGGAGTCCAAATAAATATGACCCGTAAGTTTTCTGAAGGGTTCCGAGTTCAATATCGCTAAAGACATTTTTACAGTGGTGACACAGTTGAACACATGCCGCTTTTACTTCTTTTTTTTTAATATAAGAAAAAGGATCCGCTTACAAATTTTATAAGGTTAAGGCCCAGACGGACTGACGACGTAACGAAAAGTTTCATACAAAAATTGAGGGAAGAAGCAGGCGTAACGATTTCGTTGCACCTTACGTTTACCCCCGTTGGAGTCAAAACGTACTTTTGCGCTTAACAGCGCTGAAAAGAGCTTAACATCTCATACGTGCACTCATTGTCCAAAAATCATGTAAATGTATGTTTTACCTCCCTCTGTTCTAGATCCACACACGCTTCCGAATCGCCGCTATCTATACAAAGTGAGCATTTCGTTCAACACTGGAAAGATTGAGCTTTCCAGCACTGGTAAGACAATTTGGCATATTTCTTGCTTGAAGCTTTGGTCACACTGTTTTGACTTATAAGCTGACTCAATTTATGGAATTCTATCATTTCCTCCCGGGGGGGTCTGGAACAGACCTGCCCGGTATAAATATTTTATTGTCTTTTTCTTAATTTTTTTTACATTTACTAACTCTTTCTAGGTCAATGAAAGCTATTGGCTTGTTTTATTTTCTTCTATTTCAACTACCATTAAAAAATCCTTCAATTGAATTCGATTGAAAAGGACGCCAGCTTCTTATGAAATCGTCGTCGTCATCATAAGCGCCTTTCCCCGGGCCCATCCTGTCAGCAAAGAAATCGCATGTTTCCGAGTTCTAAATATAAATGTATAAATATCAGCTTCCTCGTGTGCAAATTTAGCACCTACAAAATGTCTTCTGTCTTTCGCAAAATTAGCAACAACGTAAGTGTTATCAATTTTAAAAAGCCAAACTAATTTCTTACATTTTTTTTTACTTCTGCATTAATTTGATATTTTGATCAATGGACGAGAGTTGTTCTCTGTTTGAATTGTTTTGGAACATCTGGAGTCCAGAAAAATTTGACCCGTAGTTTTCTGAAGGGTTCCGAGTTCAATATCGCTAAAGACATTTTTACAGTGGTGACACAGTTGAACACAATACCACTTTTACTTCTTTTTTTAATATAAGAAAAAGTATCACGACTTACAAATTTTTATTAGGTTAAGGCCCAGACGGACCCGACGACGTAACGAAAAGTTTCATACAAAATTGAGGGGAAGAAGCAGGCGTAACGATTTCGTTGCAACACGTTTTACCCCCGTTGGAGTCAAAACGTACTTTTGCGCTTAGCAGCTCTAAACAGATCTTAACATCTCATACGTGGACTCAATGTTAATAGGCTGTGGGCCAGATGTTACGCGCTGTTACTCTACATGTATGCCATCGATCAGCTGAACTAAACTAAAATAAAACAATGGCAGAAAAAACACAGCGAAAGATCCGATTTGGAAATGGCTTTATGATTCCTATTGCTCAGTGGAAAGGCATCATCCCAAACGATGCGCTGGCATCTTATCCCTCCCACGTTGTTGTCAGCTAGAAATAAAAAGCGGTCCTGCAGATAAATTCAAAGTTGAAACTGGAGAATATGTTTAGCCCCTTCGCTTCCATATCCACTGATATCTAGATACGTGAAGCCTCGATGCATCGCATACACCCAAAATACTGATTGAATGAAACCCCTAAAATAAAAAATAGCCTTTGATGATTTATAAAATAAATAGGAAAGTATAAATTAATTACCTTGTAGTTGAAAAACATACTTCCACTTTAAGCTGGTGCTCTTTGGGTGCGTTTTGGGATTTTTTGGAAAGTTCCACTTCTCCCTTGAAACCCATTGGCCTATTCGAGCATCAAGGAAGGCGTCCCATGGTCACACTTTACGTACTGGTTCGATGCAAAACGGATCCTGCCCACCTGCTTCAGAATATCATCAAAATGTTGTCTTCTATCCTATTTTCGAGGAAAGATGCCGTTGGACATCACCAGAAGCAAAATATCTGTAATAAAACCAATGCAAAATATCTGAAATAAAACAAATACAAAAACAGATTGGACAATTTCCTGATTTTAAATAACTAATCATACTCACTCAATAGGGGTTTCCCCCGGGCTCAGGTAGCTTTCCGCCGAGCCTGGGTTCGGCCGATGGTTGCCTCTTTTTTAAGAATTTTTTTGTACCTTT
>JAEIFV010001550.1:0-38265 GCA_018904265.1 Lordiphosa collinella | reverse complement strand
TGAGAGGATCACGACGTGCCACGCAATAAACCAGGACGTAAGCAACGGATTATACTGACGCAGGACCTAGGCTGAAAAGAAAATTGGCTTCCGGAACTCGCCTAAAGGGAAAATAATTCAACGCAGCTTTTTTGCAAGCGGCTTCAATTTCGGCAAAAAACGAGAACAAACTGCATTAACAAATATCAGGAATCATGAGTGCTGAAATGCACTAGCATTTCTAATTGAAAATGGTTTAACTAAACAACAATATTTAAATATGAAAGCCATAGTAAAACAGTATGGTAATGATGTATTCCGCCATACGCAGAAGCAAAACTGGAATGCAGACCAAGCGAAGTAACTTATTCCGAAACAAAGGCAGAAGTAAGTTTACAAAAACCTACTTAACCATACTTCTGATCGCATACTACAAATGCAAGATGTTTTAAATATTTCTTCAACAATGCCTTGAAATTAATAGTGAGCTATGGATTTGATGGTTCAACTGGTCAAAGTGTTTATAAACAACGTTTTGAATCGGACGAACCATGGCCTTGATCATTCACTGTTTGTGACCACTATTATTCCTTTGAAACTTGTTGATAAAAATAAACGAAGAAATTTGGAAAACAGTTCTCCACAATCGGCTCGCTTCTGCCGGCCACTTTAAAATTGAATTTGTTAAGGAAACCACCGCTCTTATACTAAGCGAAAAAAGGAATTTGGATAACCAAATAAAGAACCTTACAGATTACACGTATATTAAAAAGGTCATAAGATAATTGTTGAGTATGAAACATATATGATAATTAATTGATGGCAAAGTGTTAAACATTTTAACAGGGACTAATTCATGCCAATCGTGCCCATTATGTGCTGCAAAGCCAAACCAGCTGCTAACATGTTTGACTTTGAATCAACAATCTTTGAAGTTAATCCTGACAACCTTAAATATGTAGTAAGTCCTCTACATGCCTGGATACGGTTTATGGAGTTTACTTTATGAATCTCTTACAGAATTTGTGTAAAGAAATGGCGTGTTAAAGGTTCTTGACAAGTTGAAGTATCATTGCGCAAGAAGTACATTCAAAAGACTGCGGAGTGAGAAATGGGTCTAAATGTAGACATTCCTAAACAAAATGTGAGTGGTAATAGCAATGATGGTAATACAGCAAGAAGAGCATTTGCAAATGTTGAGATATTATAATCTATCTTAAATTTTGATTTGGAAATTTTTAAAATTTTATACAATTTTAATTGCTAATTCTTGTGAGCACAAAATTAACTCATTCAAATTTAAAGTCTTCTGTGAAGAAACTTCTTTAATTTATATATAGAAAAATATTCGTGGTATCCGATGTCGCCAACTGTGCACAAAATATTAGTACATGGTCACCAAATAATGAATACAGGGGGGTACTTCCTGTTGGAATGCTTGAGAAAATGCATCATAGAGGCAAGGAACAAATTGTATAAAACGATCGAAAATCGCATGCAAGAAAAAAGTAGTCGGTTAAATAATATGACAGATGTTTTTAATAGAGCCTTAGATTCATCTGATCCCTACTGTCGACTCTCGGGTTAAAAGAACGAAAAAGATTAAATAAAACGGAGTCTTGCCAAAAGAAGTTTTTGCTCTTTTTGGAAAAACACCTGATGATATTGGGAATGATGCAGGTAAATATCGAATACGACAAAAGATGAACTTTCGAATTTTTGGACTGCAGACTGTTGAATTGACGAAGAATCTGCAGACGACTAACTTATCAAAAAAGGACTCTACAATGTATGATTACAATACAATTAATTATTAATTAATTATTATTAGAGATTAAGTTAAATTCATTCAACAAATTATCCGTTAACACATTAAAACATGAATTGAGTAGATAATGCAAAATAAAATTGTAATAATGAAAAATTTCTATGCTTTGTGACAAATCTCCATACAATTAGGAAGTGACCAAGGAAATTCTATTTTAGTGTTACAAATATTCGTGTGAAATTTGAAGTCTGTAGCTTTAAAATTGAAATTAATGCCGCCTTTACTCAGGGTTTTGCCTATGGTGTTAAAAAATGTTTTATTGTAGTGTTACAACATTGGAGTCTGAGCTTTTAAAATTGAAATTAAGCCGCTATTCTTCTTTGGTGTGATTCTTTATTTTGTATATCTTTTTAGTCTTGCTGCGTATACATTCAGCTTTTGTTTTTTAATGTCTGCTATTGCTTCCACAGGTTTCTTGTATTGTTCTTGAAGTTTGGATATGTGTTTGATTATGTTTCTTGTTTTATTTCCATGTAGATATTGTGTAAGTCTTCCTAGGTTTTTTTCGGAGGGAATTTATTTTATTTTCATTCGGATCATCCATTTAGGTTTTGAATGTTTGGTGTACGTCCCATTGAGTTGCCTTTCTGGGTCCTGTTTGTTTAGTGTTAATGTTGTATAGGCTATTGCAAATACAGTGAGGTGCAAGTTTTGAAGGGTTGATTCTTCGTTGAGGATTGTTGGCAGTATTTCCTTATTTATGGTGTCTATTGTTGCTAGCGTGGCTTTGTTTATTTTTAGTTTGGGTAGAACTGGGCGTTTATTGGGGTCCATTCCATCCCATCTGATAATGTTTGAAATTATTCCTCTTCGAATATTTTCTATTGTTGTATTTTCTATTGTTGTTTCTGCAGTGTGATATTCGGATGTGTTGCTTCTTCTTGGTTGAATTCCTAAGATTGAGTTGTTGTGTTCTGTGTTTGCAACATTTGCTGGTGATATCGCTCTGTTGTTTGATTCAGATGTTGTGGATTCAGTTGTGACTGGCTCAAGTTATCTCTTATATTGAGCTCTAGAGCTATTTCTGATTTAATATTTTCTAGTTGTATGGCTGTTAATCTATTGTTTGTTAGAATGGCTCGTTTCTGGTCTGCTAATCTTTGTTGTGAGAGATTGTTGTATTGTGGGTACTTTTCATTATCATTATCTTTCATCATTTTATCATTATCATTTCATTATCTTATCATTATCATTATCATTATCATCACATTATCATTATCATTATCATTATCATTATCATTATCATTACATTATCATTCATCTATTATCATTATCATTATCATTATCATTATCATTATCATTATCATTATCATTATCATTATCATTATCATTATCATTATCATTATCATTATCATTATCATTATCATTATCATTATCATTATCATTATCATTATCATTATCATTATCATTATCATTATCATTATCATTATCATTATCATTATCATTATCATTATCATTATCATTATCATTATCATTATCATTATCATTATCATTATCATTATCATTATCATTATCATTATCATTATCATTATCATTATCATTATCATTATCATTATCATTATCATTATCATTATCATTATCATTATCATTATCATTATCATTATCATTATCATTATCATTATCATTATCATTATCATTATCATTATCATTATCATTATCATTATCATTATCATTATCATTATCATTATCATTATCATTATCATTATCATTATCATTATCATTATCATTATCATTATCATTATCATTATCATTATCATTATCATTATCATTATCGTTATCGATACCGTTATCGTTATCGTTATCTTCATCGCTATCGATACCGTTATCGTATAGCGTTATCTATAGCGTTATCGATAATCGTTATCGTTATCGTTATCGTCATCGTTATAGTTATCGTTATCGTTATCGTCATCGCTATCGATACCGTTATCGTTTAGTTATCGTCATCGCTATCGTTATCGTAATCGTGTCGAACTATTTCGCATATTTTGCTTATAAACCGAGCTTCAAGTCAACCGAATAAAAAAATTTCTCCCATACAAACTTTTCTGTCGCTTTTCCGGGAGTTTTCCGACCCTAGTGCCAAATTTTCCAACATTGGAAAATGACAGCTCAATTTATTTCACTTACTATCCTTACAAAACCGAATTTCAAGTCAATCGGATGAAAAATAGAGATTTGCATATCGAATTTTCCGGGAATTTTCCTTGTGGGCGGATTTTCCGAAATCGGGAAAGCACGTGCCCAATTATTTTGCATACTTAGCTTATAAACCGACTTTCAAGTCAATCGGATCAAAAACAAATTTTCCCCATACAAACTTTTGTGACGCTTTTCCAGAAATTTTCCGACCCTACGGTCGATTTTTCCAACATCGAAAAATGGCATCTCAATTTATTTCACTTACTATCCTTACAAACCGAATTTCAAGTCAATCGGATGGAAAATAGATTTTTGCATATCGAATTTTCCAAGAATTTTCCTTGTGGGCGGATTTTCCGAAATCGGGAAAACACGTGTCCAATTATTTCGCATACTTTGCTTACAAACCGAGTTTCAACACAATCGGATGAAAAATAAATTTTCCCATAGAAACTTTTCGGACGCTTTTCCGGGAATTTTCCGACCCTAAGGTCAAATTTTCCAACATCGGAAAATGGCATCTCAATTTATTTCACTTACTATCCTTACAAACCGAATTTCAAGTCAATCGGATGGAAAATAGATTTTTGCATACCGAATTTTCCAAGAATTTTCCCTTGTGGGCGGATTTTCCGAAATCGGGAAAACACGTGTCCAATTATTTCGCATACTTTGCTTACAAACCGAGTTTCAACACAATCGGATGAAAAATAAATTTTCCCATAGAAACTTTTCGGACGCTTTTCCGGGAATTTTCCGACCCTACGGTCAAATTTTCCAACATCGGAAAATGGCATCTCAATTTATTTCACTTACTATCCTTACAAACCGAATTTCAAGTCAATCGGATGGAAAATAGATTTTTGCATACCGAATTTTCCAAGAATTTTCCTTGTGGGCGGATTTTCCGAAATCGGGAAAACACGTGTCCAATTATTTCGCATACTTTGCTTACAAACCGAGTTTCAACACAATCGGATGAAAAATAAATTTTCCCATAGAAACTTTTCGGACGCTTTTCCGGGAATTTTCCGACCCTAAGGTCAAATTTTCCAACATCGGAAAATGGCATCTCAATTTATTTCACTTACTATCCTTACAAACCGAATTTCAAGTCAATCGGATGGAAAATAGATTTTTGCATACCGAATTTTCCAAGAATTTTCCTTGTGGGCGGATTTTCCGAAATCGGGAAAACACGTGTCCAATTATTTCGCATACTTTGCTTACAAACCGAGTTTCAACACAATCGGATGAAAATAAATTTTCCCATAGAAACTTTTCGGACGCTTTTCCGGGAATTTTCCGACCCTAAGGTCAAATTTTCCAACATCGGAAAATGGCATCTCAATTTATTTCACTTACTATCCTTACAAACCGAATTTCAAGTCAATCGGATGAAAAATAGATTTTTGCATATCGAATTTTCCGAGAATTTTCCTTGTGGGCGGATTTTCCGAAATCGGGAAAACACGTGTCCAATTATTTTGCATACTATGCTTACAAACCGAATTTCAAGTCAATCGGATGAAAAATAAAATTTTCCCCATACAAACTTTCCCGACGCTTTTCCGGCTTTTCCGGGTGGAATTTTCCAAAACCCCGTCTTAGTACGCACTTTCACCACATAAGGAAACTCCTGTCCAAATTTCAGCCCTCTAGCTCTTACCGTTTAGGCTGTGCGATGATTGCCAATCAGTCAGTCAGTCAGTCAGTCAGTCAGTCAGGACAAACTATTTTATATATAGAGAGACTAGCACAAATTACATTGAAAAGGACCCGAATAATAAACGGAGACAACACAACCGCATAATGCTCTTTGCCAGATGAGAAACTCAGTGAGAGAGGCAGATAGTAAGAGATGACAGAAGAAAATAAAAAAAAAAAAAGAATTGAAAATGTTTGAGATACCAGTAAAAAATTTTAAAAAGGCCAACTCAAAAACTTTTAAGGAGCAGCCAAAAACAAATCTTCTAAGCTAATAAAAATCCTAGCATATAATATAGCAGGCCTTAAATCTAAGCTAATTTTTAGAAACTTTTAAATTATATATGCAGCCACCAAATCTTCCCTGCTCTTTGAAACTTTTGCTGATAAAGGATTTGATGACTTTGAACTGTTCTTTCCAAACCACATGCTAAAATGGGTAGAAGCGAAACGACGCAGTACAAAAGGGAGGCCAAGCGGAGGATGTCTGTACGGAATAAATAGGGAACTCGCAAAAGTATGCTCTTTCACTGAAGTAAACGAAACAGTACTAATCCAAATAAAGCAACTCAATAAAACGTACACTATTATACCAACATACTTAAATTGTAATAATTGGAACTAGGATTTTGGAATATTATATAACACTATCTTGGAAAACACACAAGAGGATGTCATGATCGTAGGTGACCTAAACGGAAGAATTGGCGACCAACAGGTACTCACCGAGGGAAATGACACGGCTAAACGATACGAATTTAATCATGCCATGCCAACTTTAGTGAGTTTATACATATTAAATAAAAATAAGTGAGTAATTTTTTATGATACATGAAAATAACCTAACCTTAGAGGTTCTACTAAGCTTAAATGACCGCAGGCTGGAAATGGTGACCAAAAACCTATATAGGAGTGATGGTCGCGCATGACATGTCATATGGATAAAATTATTATAACACCCAATTCCATATGAATTTAATCATGCCATGCCAACTTTAGTGAGTTTATATATATTTAATAAAAATAAGTGAGTATTTTTCATAATGGTACCACGAAGCTTAAATGACCGCGGGCCAGAAATGGTGACCAAAAACCTATTTATGAGTGAGGGTCGCGCATGACATGTCATATGGGTAAAATTATTATAACACCCAATTCCATATGAATTTAATCATGCCATGCCGGCTTTAGTGAGTTTATTTATATTTAATAAAAATAAGTGTGTATTTTTCATGATACATGAAAGTAACCTTACTTTAGTGCACCACGAAGCTTTCCGTCAGTATGGACTTGATGATCAGTTTAGCTATTAAAAGCTAAATAGCTATAAAAAAAATTTTTTTTGAAACCCAAATTTGTTTTAGTGGCTTTGGCAAACGTCACATACTGACCATTTACGGTGTTGGCAAACTTTCTGAGATTTATTACATTTTCCATTTTTCAGTAAATACTACACCAAAAATTAAAAACGATCGGACGAAATTAATTAATAACAATAAAGTGATCCAAGCAAAACATCAAATAATAGCATTCCGGGCAAAGAGAATAAGAACATTTTTAAAATCGACGAAATTGGTTTTTCATATGCCAATTTGTTAACGTTTATTCTGATTTAAAATAATGAGAAACTGTTTCTTAAATATCCTGTCTTGTCATCTTGGATAGCCATTGGAAACACACCGATCATTAAGATAGTAATATTTTTTAAAATTTTCAACAATAACATTCCTATTTGTCCCTCATTTCCACACCACCGCTGAGGTAGAGGATTTGGCGCGTTTTTTTTATAGTGGTTAATCCCCATTAGGCCTAGTCCACTAATTCGTGCAAGAGTTTGCCTCTTTAGAAGAATGTTACACAAACTAAAGTACAACTAAACAATATATAAGTAACATATTTTACTATTTTTGTTGCAAAACCTCAATGTATACAATATTTTTTGATTTGCCCTCGGGTGCAAGAATCATTAGACTGCTAGCGGAGCTAACTCTTGAACAGGCCACATAAAATTGCCCATGAGAAAAGCAATCCTCTCTAAGATCTAATCCAGCTAACTTTAATGTCTGTCCCTGTGACTTATTGATTGTCATAGCAAAGCAGACTTTAATGGGAAATTGCAGTCTCTTAAACTGATATGGTAGGTTTGAAGGTATTAGTGGTATTCTTGGTATAAAAACCGTCTCCCCTTTAGCACAACCGGTAAAAACTGTGGCTTCAATAACATAGGTGTGAAGAGCTTTCACTTGTAATCTTGTACCGTTGCATAATTTTGGTGGATTAAGATTTCGTAACAACATTATGGGCGCTCCAACCTTAAGATTGAGGATATGTAATGGAAGCCCTGGTGGGTTTTGAGCGTTAAGGAACTCGACCTGGTAGTGAACTGCATCCTCGACTTCTACAACGGAGTCGATGGACTTGTACTGAACTTCTTCACCATTAAATGACTTTAATAGTAAGTCATTTATGTTGCTAGCACTATCATTTTTTGATGTTAAAATTGCTCGTTCAGATAACCACTCTAAAGACTTTGCATGGATATTGGATATATCTGGAAATATCTTTGAGATAAGCTCTTTGGCATCTGCTATCACAGTTCCCAAACATGATGGGATTGTTATTTTGCCCTCATACATTGGATATACTCCATCTCCAATTTTAAGTAGGGTTTCGGCAAAAATACCAGCAGAAGTATCGCCATTTAGATGCACTCGCATATTTTTTGTAAGTGCAAGTTTTTTGATCTTAGGCCACAAAAATGAAGATTTCAAGCATGACTTAATTTCATCTGCTCTCGTTCCCCTAGGCACTATTGGAAGTGTTTGGCGAAAATCTCCGGCCAAAAGGACTGTAATTCCTCCCATTAGGAGGCTATTATCACGTATGTCCTTTAATGTTCTATCTAAGGCTTCAAATCCGCCCTTATGGGCCATAGTGCACTCATCCCAAACAATTAATTTGCAATCTTTGAGGACCTTGGCCACATTGCTTTGTTTTGGAATGGAGCAATATGGAACTTCGACATTTATTAAGTCAAAAGGAAGTTTAAATGCAGAGTGTGCTGTCCGACCTCCGTTAAGCAAAGTGGCAGCTATACCAGATGAAGCTACAGCCAATGCTATTTTCCGATATTGCCGTACTTTTGCTAACAACAAATTTATTAAAAACGTTTTGCCTGTACCACCAGGTGCATCTAAGAAATAGATTTCTCCATTATCTGATTCAACGCTTTTTAATATTTTGTCGTATACCTTTTTTTGCTCATCTGTGAGCAAATGTTCGTTATTATTAACAATAGTATCATTGTTTTCATAACTTATTTCTCTGAGGTAATCTTTATTTAACAGTACTTCATCGGTTCTACTTGGCTTTGTCAGTCCGTACTCTGCTAAATTTTGTCCGCCAATAGATAGTACTATGTCTTCAATCAGGATGAGACTTTTATTATAAACTTGATCCATAATTGGATCAATATTACCGTCTGTCGACAACTTCATTTTATTTATTATGTCTTCCGAGAGGCTTTCTTTATACTTATTCCAAAGACTTAATGCATCAGATATTTGACAAAATACTAACATGATTGCAAAAAGCTCTCGTAATTTGTTTGGGAATTGACGTATTACAGCCTCCGCCAAGGTGGAGTCCCAGTGCGTATCATCCTCAAGTAAGCCTAAGGCTTTG
This sequence comes from Lordiphosa collinella, assembly GCA_018904265.1. Taxonomy (NCBI): domain Eukaryota; kingdom Metazoa; phylum Arthropoda; class Insecta; order Diptera; family Drosophilidae; genus Lordiphosa; species Lordiphosa collinella. The sequence goes on along the minus strand of JAEIFV010001550.1, from coordinate 28,925 downwards.
CAGGCTAATTGAAATGTGTCATAAGTGACACCATCAACAGTTTTGAGGTCTCTAAATGAGGTTGGACCACGCACTTCATGGAGCAAAAGTCTCAAATGATAGCATTCTATGTTTTTGGGATGTACACTGTACACTCTACCCAAAGCTGCACTCTTTTTTACTCCAGGAAAATTAGCCACATTACAACCGAGTTTTCTTCGTTGAAACTTCTTATTGTTCCATGTGAAATATGATGGAACTTCAACATATAGAAGTGTTTTGGCAAAGTTGTCAATTTTGCATAGCTCAAAGAAGCCTAACAGGGTCGTTGTCGACGGATTGCTTAGCTTTTCAGCTAACTGATCGGAATTATCTGGGTCGAAATAAATACGTTGGCCGTTTTCCAAATGCACAGCCAAGTGAATGATAGCAGGAAACCTTTCATGTATGGGGAATCTGAGGATTCTCCACACGGCTTCTGAACTGCTTATATATCTACCATTTTCATACGTTTGGATCTCATTTCTTTGGTTTTCAACCGTAAACGATGCTTGATCACTGCCCTTGTTAACATATTTGCAAATATATTTGATGGACTTTACAGAGCTACAGTACTCTATATTAATGTGGGCCTCAAATGTGCGTGATAGTACACAATTGAAAGGTACAACCCAACGGTTATCTATTTTTCTTCGATTTATTTCAACACTGAAACCACCATCATCTGGTGCTCTTCGTCGGTATTGAGGATAACCATCGTTACCAGTGACAGTTTCTTTTAAAAACTGTCGAGGAAATCTTTTGCTACACTTCCCGTCTTTCATACAGGGTGACTTACGATTACAATTTCCACAGGGCCCATGAATCATATTAGACTTGACAATTTCATATAGCAGAGGATCCTTTTCAGGATCAGGTATTTCTGCACAGATAATTGCGTCTATTTGATCAGGCTTAATGGGATTCTCTAACCAAAGTAGTATGTGCACATGAGGAAGGCCACGCTTTTGCCATTCCACAGAGTACATATAGCATTGCACTTTTCCAAACAATTCACCTTTGGTTAATAATGACATTAAAGCTTTGACCTTTAGGTGAAAAACTCTCGCAATAATATCATGACGGTCGTGAGCCTTTTGTCCTTCAAATAATACAATTTGTATATCCTTCCATTGGGGATTACAGGTAAATGTAATAAATAGATGAGGACGACCATAATGTCGAACATACGTCATGGCATCCTGAGTTTTCTCATGCATATATCGCGCCGAGCCAGTAAACGAAGATGGTAGGATTATCATTTTACCGATCTGGGCAGGATCAGTATCTTGCCTACCAATAGCATCTTGAAGATGTATATAACTATCAGTTCTAAGGCGCGCTTGGCTGTTGCGAATAAAATTTAGTCTTTCGGTTTCAATTTTGGCATACATGTCAACCAAAAACTGACTGAAAAGGGAACGACAATAAAGCAAATGATTCGTTTCAGACTGTCGACACATAATTCTAAAGCTGTAAAAGCTCATGGCTGAAACCATTTTTTTTAGATTTTTTTTTGAATTTGGATCACATTGAGGTATGTCAACCGAATAGCCATCCTCTCCATAACAAAATAGCAATGGATACTGTAAAGCATCGTAAGAACGGTGTACTTCACTTATACGGTGCAATTGATTGTTATGACTCTCAATAATAATATCTCGCTTCTCGAACTGCTGTCCGACTATGAGCAAGGCTACTTCGTTAACACGGGGTGCATTAAAACGGCCCCTTTGAACACCAACTGGTGCTCTATCAGCGTGTATAATCATTTTAAAGTCTTTGCCATCTTTTGGCAGTTTGTCAAGAGCAATTTTAAAATCTTTAATGTAGGAATTACTCTCGCGTAACATGGATTGTAAATCCTTTACTAAACGCAAATCCACATCTGAAAAATTTTTACATCTCAGTTGCGCTTCCTTGTCATCCTCACCAACAAAATATATTTGAAGAAACTGGGCTTCGGATTCTGGAGCTGGCAAAAGACTGCCAACTAAGTGATAAACTTGACCCTGCACTTTAAAGGTTGGCATAAAACCATCACTTACAATTCTTTTGCTACCAAATGAAGTCATTTGGAAGCAGCAATTGTATTTTCTAATAAGGTCCATAAAATGGCTATGGCTGCCATGGTCACCTAGTATGAGTCTCTCAAGTAATTCAGGTAAAGCTCTAAAAGAAGGAAGTTGTACTTTCCCATCTTTGCAGCACATACCTTTAGGCTCATTTTTCCATTTAAGAGCATCGCAGAATTGACAACTTTGATCCATCAGACCAAGTTGAATAACTTTGTCTGTGCTATAAGCCGTTTCAGAATCGTACATTGAGCCAGAGTTTGCTTTAATTTTCCATGGACGCAAGCGTCTCTCTGCTCTTACCGTAGGATTCTGTGTCTCATACCTTGCTACAGCAGCTCGATGCACCTCAGGATTCTGAGCCTGATATTTCTTAGCTGCATCATTACGCTCACCGCGATGCTTAGAGCGATACTTTTCAGATGCAAGTTTACGCTGTTTTTTTCTGGTTATATCAGAAAATCTAGCCCTTCTCTTAATAGCTCTTTTCTTTTCGCCTGTTTTAGATTCAGTTTGAGGAGCAACATCTTCGTTAGGCAAGCTTTCAGAAGGAATGTAAACATCAAAATGCCCATTTGATAAGTCTCCTGTGAAGCGCAGTCTTTTCACAGCGTTTTCACTTCTACCAAAGTGTCCTAAAAGGTTGCCATTTTGAAACACTTCAATAAAAAGTGGATATAGCTCTCCAGCGGCAAATAACTCGCATGTGGTCCCATATGTGTTGGGTTGCATCATTTCGTGCTCATATAGTGCCGGTGTCATATAATTATTCCCTTCAGAATTGAAGGTGTACACAGAGAAATGATCCCATCGGTTAATAACATGCGATACTATTTCCTGGCGAATCGTATCGGCAAATTCCTGTGTGCCGTCTAAAATATACGAGATTGCTCTAAAGAGGCAAGCTCCGTCGCCTATAATAGGCACCACGGAAAACGGCAGCATTGCGCCATTTATATTTAGGTATTCAGTTACCATGATTACAATTAGTTGGCTCGAAATATATCAAGTCAGCAAATTCTGAGAATATTTAAAACAATATTTATTTGTAAAATTTTAATATCGTAATATTGTAAATATTTACAAAAATGTTTTAATAGTAATTGTAATTGTAAATGTTATGATATGTAAGGAACAGTCTTTATTATTCTGTCTTGTACCCTTGCTGACAGTAAAGAAAAGCCAACAACAATTACTACTACTAATACTACTAAAGATACTGCTCCTAAAATAACTCTACTTACTAATACAGTTGAACTTCTATATAGCGAATCTCAAATGCACAAAAATAAACTTCGTTATATAGAAAAAATTCGTAATATAGAATTGTTTTAATATTGAACGAAATTGCAGTGTGCTGGGTAATAATTAATTCGCTATAAAGAAAACTTCGTTGTACAGAAGTTCGTAATAGAGGAGTTCGACTGTACTTATATCGAAAATTTAAACCAAATTTTACGATATTTTTTTCGGTCTTAATAGACTGAATGTTGTATTGAAGCCTTAAATATTTCAAGCATGCAAATATTTTTGGCAACAAATACTTTAATTTGCAAATTTCTGTTCAAAACAGTATTGCAAAACATTAATTGGGGGGTATACTTGCGATTTACAAAAACAAAAACACTTGGAGTCAAAGTTGTAAAAGGATAAGTCCAATTACCACCCGCTTCGGTCACAGTAAATTTTTGACTGATTTGAAGAAGAATGCCGCCACGACGAAGTTACACACACACGCACGCACTCAAGCTATACATGTATCGAACAACAACACCACTGCAACAACACCACTGCAACAACACCACAGTCCAACAATACCACAGTCCAACAACACACAGTGCAACAACACCACAGGGGGTATACTTGCGATTTACAACAACAAAAACACTTGGAGTCAAAGTTGCAAAAGGATAAGTCCAATTACCACCCGCTTCGATCACAATAAATTTTTGACTGATTTGCAGAAGAATGCCGCCACGACGAAGTTACACACACACGCACACACTCAAGCTATACATGTATGGAAGTGTGTAAAAAGCGCGAGAATAGAATGAAAAGAAAACAAAAGCAAGTTCAATGGGACACTGGTCAAAACAGTAATCGAAGGAAATTTTTTTTCCAAATTTAACCATTTGACATGTTTTCAGTTGGTCAGGTCTATTATTTAGTTAAACAGTTAAGAGAGCGGTTCCAAAGTTACAGAATTTTGTCCAATGCAAAACGATTCTGGACCACTGTGCGTCAAGTCAACGATAGACATATGTATAAATTAGTCTATGCGTTTTGTAAGTGGTATTGCATGTCCAAAGGCAGAAATTGCCGATTGTTTTGCAGTGTGTGTGTAAGCAAATTCGACGGCTATTTGCGTGCATGTGTTTCTTCTTGTTTCTTAGCAAACTTGCTCTCTTTTTCTCTCTCTCTCTCTTCTTCTCTGTACACATGACCGAGCGCAAACCACCCCCGTTGAGTCTGTTGAATTGTTTTTGTTTGTGGATTTGCCAAATACGGCAGGAGAGAATTTTTAAAAAAGCGGCTAGAAGTCACTTGAAAGATTTTGATTGGTTGAATGAACCAAAAATGAAGACGATCTTGCTTAATTAATTTAAAGAGAAAGTTTGATTTAAGAAATAAAAAAACAATTTATTTGAATATTGATTGATTGTTGTCAAAAATGACCTTATTTGCAAATCTTAAAGATGTTGTTTTTTGCATTTGCAACAGTATGTAACAGCCAGAAGGAAGCATCTCCGACCCCATAAAGTATATATATTCTTGATCAGCATCAACAGCCGAGTCGATATAGCCATGTCCGTCTGTCTGTCTGTCCGTCCGTCCGTCTGTATGAATAAACAGATCTCTGAGTTGGTAACAGATAGAGGTTTGACATGTATGGGACATATGCTTCTTTTACTTGCAGGCAGATCAAGTTTATTTTCAATTTTCGGTACCGCCCCCGCAATTTGAGAAAAACGTCATATCAGTCACTGTTTTAAAGATAGAAGGGTCGTTTCTTCTGGACATGTTTTCAAGTTAAAATTATTTATCGACTTGCCAAAGGAATCATAATGATCGGATGAAAGGTTGTCGAGATATGAGCAAAAGAGTGTTGGAAGCAGTATCGCTGCTTACTGCTGCCACTGCAGCATCAAAATTCATACTGAGCGTACACTTTCGTTGGTACAGAGTATATACGGGCTTGACCGACTTTATTTCATGTTAATAAGAGTTAGTTTTTTTTAGAAACCCAAATTTGTTTTAGTGGCTTTGGCAAACGTCACATACTGACCATTTACGGTGTTGGCAAACTTTCTCTTTGTTGTGTAGCTTTGCTTTAAGTTCAGTAAATACTACAGCGTATCACTCGGCGCGCTTCGCAGCTGTCAAGCCCAGTATTTCAAAAACAGATTCAGTTATCATTATCATTATCATTATCATTATCATTATCATTATCATTATCATTATCATTATCATTATCATTATCATTATCATTATCATTATCATTATCATTATCATTATCATTATCATTATCATTATCATTATCATTATCATTATCATTATCATTATCATTATCATTATCATTATCATTATCATTATCATTATCATTATCATTATCATTATCATTATCATTATCATTATCATTATCATTATCATTATCATTATCATTATCATTATCATTATCATTATCATTATCATTATCATTATCATTATCATTATCATTATCATTATCATTATCATTATCATTATCATTATCATTATCATTATCATTATCATTATCATTATCATTATCATTATCATTATCATTATCATTATCATTATCATTATCATTATCATTATCATTATCATTATCATTATCATTATCATTATCATTATCATTATCATTATCATTATCATTATCATTATCATTATCATTATCATTATCATTATCATTATCATTATCATTATCATTATCATTATCATTATCATTATCATTATCATTATCATTATCATTATCATTATCATTATCATTATCATTATCATTATCATTATCATTATCATTATCATTATCATTATCATTATCATTATCATTATCATTATCATTATCATTATCATTATCATTATCATTATCATTATCATTATCATTATCATTATCATTATCATTATCATTATCATTATCATTATCATTATCATTATCATTATCATTATCATTATCATTATCATTATCATTATCATTATCATTATCATTATCATTATCATTATCATTATCATTATCATTATCATTATCATTATCATTATCATTATCATTATCATTATCATTATCATTATCATTATCATTATCATTATCATTATCATTATCATTATCATTATCATTATCATTATCATTATCATTATCATTATCATTATCATTATCATTATCATTATCATTATCATTATCATTATCATTATCATTATCATTATCATTATCATTATCATTATCATTATCATTATCATTATCATTATCATTATCATTATCATTATCATTATCATTATCATTATCATTATCATTATCATTATCATTATCATTATCATTATCATTATCATTATCATTATCATTATCATTATCATTATCATTATCATTATCATTATCATTATCATTATCATTATCATTATCATTATCATTATCATTATACATTATCATTATCATTATCATTATCATTATCATTATCATTATCATTATCATTATCATTATCATTATCATTATCATTATCATTATCATTATCATTATCATTATCATTATCATTATCATTATCATTATCATTATCATTATCATTATCATTATCATTATCATTATCATTATCATTATCATTATCATTATCATTATCATTATCATTATCATTATCATTATCATTATCATTATCATTATCATTATCATTATCATTATCATTATCATTATCATTATCATTATCATTATCATTATCATTATCATTATCATTATCATTATCATTATCATTATCATTATCATTATCATTATCATTATCATTATCATTATCATTATCATTATCATTATCATTATCATTATCATTATCATTATCATTATCATTATCATTATCATTATCATTATCATTATCATTATCATTATCATTATCATTATCATTATCATTATCATTATCATTATCATATATCATTATCATTATCATTATCATTATCATTATCATTATCATTATCATTATCATTATCATTATCATTATCATTATCATTATCATTATCATTATCATTATCATTATCATTATCATTATCATTATCATTATCATTATCATTATCATTATCATTATCATTATCATTATCATTATCATTATCATTATCATTATCATTATCATTATCATTATCATTATCATTATTATTATTACATTATCATTATCATTATCATTATCATTATCATTATCATTATCATTATCATTATCATTATCATTATCATTATCATTATCATTATCATTATCATTATCATTATCATTATCATTATCATTATCATTATCATTATCATTATCATTATCATTATCATTATCATTATCATTATCATTATCATTATCATTATCATTATCATTATCATTATCATTATCATTATCATTATCATTATCATTATCATTATCATTATCATTATCATTATCATTATCATTATCATTATCATTATCATTATCATTATCATTATCATTATCATTATCATTATCATTATCATTATCATTATCATTATCATTATCATTATCATTATCATTATCATTATCATTATCATTATCATTATCATTATCATTATCATTATCATTATCATTATCATTATCATTATCATTATCATTATCATTATCATTATCATTATCATTATCATTATCATTATCATTATCATTATTATCATTATCATTATCATTATCATTATCATTATCATTATCATTATCATTATCATTATCATTATCATTATCATTATCATTATCATTATCATTATCATTATCATTATCATTATCATTATCATTATCATTATCATTATCATTATCATTATCATTATCATTATCATTATCATTATCATTATCATTATCATTATCATTATCATTATCATTATCATTATCATTATCATTATCATTATCATTATCATTATCATTATCATTATCATTATCATTATCATTATCATTATCATTATCATTATCATTATCATTATCATTATCATTATCATTATCATTATCATTATCATTATCATTATCATTATCATTATCATTATCATTATCATTATCATTATCATTATCATTATCATTATCATTATCATTATCATTATCATTATCATTATCATTATCATTATCATTATCATTATCATTATCATTATCATTATCATTATCATTATCATATCATTATCATTATCATTATCATTATCATTATCATTATCATTATCATTATCATTATCATTATCATTATCATTATCATTATCATTATCATTATCATTATCATTATCATTATCATTATCATTATCATTATCATTATCATTATCATTATCATTATCATTATCATTATCATTATCATTATCATTATCATTATCATTATCATTATCATTATCATTATCATTATCATTATCATTATCATTATCATTATCATTATCATTATCATTATCATTATCATTATCATTATCATTATCATTATCATTATCATTATCATTATCATTATTACATTATCATTATCATTATCATTATCATTATCATTATCATTATCATTATCATTATCATTATCATTATCATTATCATTATCATTATCATTATCATTATCATTATCATTATCATTATCATTATCATTATCATTATCATTATCATTATCATTATCATTATCATTATCATTATCATTATCATTATCATTATCATTATCATTATCATTATCATTATCATTATCATTATCATTATCATTATCATTATCATTATCATTATCATTATCATTATCATTATCATTATCATTATCATTATTACATTATCATTATCATTATCATTATCATTATCATTATCATTATCATTATCATTATCATTATCATTATCATTATCATTATCATTATCATTATCATTATCATTATCATTATCATTATCATTATCATTATCATTATCATTATCATTATCATTATCATTATCATTATCATTATCATTATCATTATCATTATCATTATCATTATCATTATCATTATCATTATCATTATCATTATCATTATCATTATCATTATCATTATCATTATCATTATCATTATCATTATCATTATCATTATCATTATCATTATCATTATCATTATCATTATCATTATCATTATCATTATCATTATCATTATCATTATCATTATCATTATCATTATCATTATCATTATCATTATCATTATCATTATCATTATCATTATCATTATTATTATCATTATCATTATCATTATCATTATCATTATCATTATCATTATCATTATCATTATCATTATCATTATCATTATCATTATCATTATCATTATCATTATCATTATCATTATCATTATCATTATCATTATCATTATCATTATCATTATCATTATCATTATCATTATCATTATCATTATCATTATCATTATCATTATCATTATCATTATCATTATCATTATCATTATCATTATCATTATCATTATCATTATCATTATCATTATCATTATCATTATCATTATCATTATCATTATCATTATCATTATCATTATCATTATCATTATCATTATCATTATCATTATCATTATCATTATCATTATCATTATCATTATCATTATCATTATCATTATCATTATCATTATCATTATCATTATCATTATCATTATACATTATCATTATCATTATCATTATCATTATCATTATCATTATCATTATCATTATCATTATCATTATCATTATCATTATCATTATCATTATCATTATCATTATCATTATCATTATCATTATCATTATCATTATCATTATTTCATTATCATTATCATTATCATTATCATTATCATTATCATTATCATTATCATTATCATTATCATTATCATTATCATTATCATTATCATTATCATTATCATTATCATTATCATTATCATTATCATTATCATTATCATTATCATTATCATTATCATTATCATTATCATTATCATTATCATTATCATTATCATTATCATTATCATTATCATTATCATTATCATTATCATTATCATTATCATTATCATTATCATTATCATTATCATTATCATTATCATTATCATTATCATTATCATTATCATTATCATTATCATTATCATTATCATTATCATTATCATTATCATTATCATTATCATTATCATTATCATTATCATTATCATTATCATTATCATTATCATTATCATTATCATTATCATTATCATTATCATTATCATTATCATTATCATTATCATTATCATTATCATTATCATTATCATTATCATTATCATTATCATTATCATTATCATTATCATTATCATTATCATTATCATTATCATTATCATTATCATTATCATTATCATTATCATTATCATTATCATTATCATTATCATTATCATTATCATTATCATTATCATTATCATTATCATTATCATTATCATTATCATTATCATTATCATTATCATTATCATTATCATTATCATTATCATTATCATTATCATTATCATTATCATTATCATTATCATTATCATTATCATTATCATTATCATTATCATTATCATTATCATTATCATTATCATTATCATTATCATTATCATTATCATTATCATTATCATTATCATTATCATTATCATTATCATTATCATTATCATTATCATTATCATTATCATTATCATTATCATTATCATTATCATTATCATTATCATTATCATTATCATTATCATTATCATTATCATTATCATTATCATTATCATTATCATTATCATTATCATTATCATTATCATTATCATTATCATTATCATTATCATTATCATTATCATTATCATTATCATTATCATTATCATTATCATTATCATTATCATTATCATTATCATTATCATTATCATTATCATTATCATTATCATTATCATTATCATTATCATTATCATTATCATTATCATTATCATTATCATTATCATTATCATTATCATTATCATTATCATTATCATTATCATTATCATTATCATTATCATTATCATTATCATTATCATTATCATTATCATTATCATTATCATTATCATTATCATTATCATTATTACATTATCATTATCATTATCATTATCATTATCATTATCATTATCATTATCATTATCATTATCATTATCATTATCATTATCATTATCATTATCATTATCATTATCATTATCATTATCATTATCATTATCATTATCATTATCATTATCATTATCATTATCATTATCATTATCATTATCATTATCATTATCATTATCATTATCATTATCATTATCATTATCATTATCATTATCATTATCATTATCATTATCATTATCATTATCATTATCATTATCATTATCATTATCATTATCATTATCATTATCATTATCATTATCATTATCATTATCATTATCATTATCATTATCATTATCATTATCATTATCATTATCATTATCATTATCATTATCATTATCATTATCATTATCATTATCATTATCATTATCATTATCATTATCATTATCATTATCATTATCATTATCATTATCATTATCATTATCATTATCATTATCATTATCATTATCATATCGTTATCTCGTTATCGTTATCGTTATCTTCATCGCTATCGATACCGTTATCGTTATCTATAGCGTTATCTATAGCGTTATCGTAATCGTTATCGTTATCGTTATCGTTATAGTTATCGTCATCGCTATCGTAATCGTAATTGTGTCCAACTATTTCGCATATTTTGCTTATAAACCGAGCTTCAAGTCAACCGAAAAAAAAAAATTTCTCCCATACAAACTTTTCTGTCGCTTTTCCGGGAGTTTTCCGACCCTAGTGCCAAATCTCCAACATTGGAAAATGACAGCTCAATTTATTTCACTTACTATCCTTACAAACCGAATTTCAAGTCAATCGGATGAAAAATAGAGATTTGCATATCGAATTTTCCGGGAATTTTCCTTGTGGGCGGATTTTCCGAAATCGGGAAAGCACGTGCCCAATTATTTCGCATACTTAGCTTATAAACCGACTTTCAAGTCAATCGGATCAAAAACAAATTTTCCCCATACAAACTTTTGTGACGCTTTTCCAGAAATTTTCCGACCCTACGGTCGATTTTTCCAATAACGAAAAATGGCATCTCAATTTATTTCACTTACTATCCTTACAAACCGAATTTCAAGTCAATCGGATGGAAAATAGATTTTTGCATATCGAATTTTCCAAGAATTTTCCTTGTGGGCGGATTTTCCGAAATCGGGAAAACACGTGTCCAATTATTTCGCATACTTTGCTTACAAACCGAGTTTCAACACAATCGGATGAAAAATAAATTTTCCCACAGAAACTTTTCGGACGCTTTTCCGGGAATTTTCCGACCCTACGGTCAAATTTTTCCAACATCGGAAAATGGCATCTCAATTTATTTCACTTACTATCCTTACAAACCGAATTTCAAGTCAATCGGATGGAAAATAGATTTTTGCATATCGAATTTTCCAAGAATTTTCCTTGTGGGCGGATTTTCTGAAATCGGGAAAACACGTGTCCAATTATTTCGCATACTTTGCTTACAAACCGAGTTTCAACACAATCGGATGAAAAATAAATTTTCCCATAGAAACTTTTCGGACGCTTTTCCGGGAATTTTCCGACACTACGGTCGATTTTTCCAATAACGAAAAATGGCATCTCAATTTATTTCACTTACTATCCTTACAAACCGAATTTCAAGTCAATCGGATGGAAAATAGATTTTTGCATATCGAATTTTCCAAGAATTTTCCTTGTGGGCGGATTTTCCGAAATCGGGAAAACACGTGTCCAATTATTTCGCATACTTTGCTTACAAACCGAGTTTCAACACAATCGGATGAAAAATAAATTTTCCCATAGAAACTTTTCGGACGCTTTTCCGGGAATTTTCCGACCCTAAGGTCAAATTTTCCAACATCGGAAAATGGCATCTCAATTTATTTGACTTACTATCCTTACAAACCGAATTTCAAGTCAATCGGATGGAAAATAGATTTTTGCATATCGAATTTTCCAAGAATTTTCCTTGTGGGCGGATTTTCCGAAATCGGGAAAACACGTGTTCAATTATTTCGCATACTTTGCTTACAAACCGAGTTTCAACACAATCGGATGAAAAATAAATTTTCCCATAGAAACTTTTCGGACGCTTTTCCGGGAATTTTCCGACCCTAAGGTCAAATTTTCCAACATCGGAAAATGGCATCTCAATTTATTTCACTTACTATCCTTACAAACCGAATTTCAAGTCAATCGGATGGAAAATAGATTTTTGCATATCGAATTTTCCGAGAATTTTCCTTGTGGGCCGATTTTCCGAAATCGGGAAAACACGTGTCCAATTATTTTGCATACTATGCTTACAAACCGAATTTCAAGTCAATCGGATGAAAAATAAAATTTTCCCCATACAAACTTTCCCGACGCTTTTCCGGCTTTTCCGGGTGGAATTTTCCAAAACCCCGTCTTAGTACGCACTTTCACCACATAAGGAAATTCCTGTCCAAATTTCAGCCCTCTAGCTCTTACCGTTTAGGCTGTGCGATGATTGCCAATCAGTCGTTCAGTCAGTCAGCGACAAACTATTTTATATATAGAAGAGACTAGCACAAATTACATTGAAAAGGACCTGAACAATAAACGGAGACAACACAATCGCATAATGCTCTTTCTACGAAAGAAACTCCAGCGAATGATGAGCAGCACGAAAAGCATTTTTGTAAGAGATGACAGAATGAACATTGCTGATAAATGGTTCCACTGGAATGGCCAGGATGAACTCTACTGCGAAAACCAGCCTGCAGAGTCAGCATTAAAGGAATTGTATGGAGATGGTTTTGAGATGGACCTACGCTAGAAGAGCTTTTAAAAAAGGCCAACTCAAAAAACTTTTAAGGAGCAGCCAAAACAAATCTTCTAAGCTAATAAAAATCCTAGCATATAATATAGCAGGCCTTAAATCTAAGCTAATTTTTAGAAACTTTTTAAATTATATATGCAGCCACCAAATCTTCCTGCTCTTTGAAACTTTTGCTGATAAAGGATTTGATGACTTTGAACTGTTCTTTCCAAACCACATGCTAAAATGGGTAGAAGCGAAACGACGCAGTACAAAAGGGAGGCCAAGCGGAGGATGTCTGTACGGAATAAATAGGGAACTCGCAAAAGTATGCTCTTTCACTGAAGTAAACGAAACAGTACTAATCCAAATAAAGCAACTCAATAAAACGTACACTATTATACCAACATACTTAAATTGTAATAATTGGAACTAGGATTTTGGAATATTATATAACACTATCTTGGAAAACACACAAGAGGATGTCATGATCGTAGGTGACCTAAACGGAAGAATTGGCGACCAACAGGTACTCACCGAGGGAAATGACACGGCTAAACGATACGAATTTAATCATGCCATGCCAACTTTAGTGAGTTTATACATATTAAATAAAAATAAGTGAGTAATTTTTTATGATACATGAAAATAACCTAACCTTAGAGGTTCTACTAAGCTTAAATGACCGCAGGCTGGAAATGGTGACCAAAAACCTATATAGGAGTGATGGTCGCGCATGACATGTCATATGGATAAAATTATTATAACACCCAATTCAATATGAATTTAATCATGCCATGCCGGCTTTAGTGAGTTTATACATATTAAATAAAAATAAGTGAGTAATTTTCATGATACATGAAAATAACCTTACCTTAGAGGTTCTACTAAGCTTAAATGACCGCAGGCTGGAAATGGCTGGAAATGCACCACGAAGCTTAAAACACCGACGGCTTGAAATGGTGACCAAAAACCTATGTAGGAGTGATGGTCGCGCATGACATGTTATATGGATAAAATTATTATCATGCCATGCCGGCTTAAGTGAGTTTATATATATTAAATAAAAATAAGTGAGTATTTTTCATGATACATGAAAATAACCTTACTTTAGTGGTACCACGAAGCTTAAATGACCGCGGGCTGGAAATGGTGACCAAAAACCTATATATGAGTGAGGGTAGCGCATGACATGTCATATGGGTAAAATTATTATAACACCCAATTCCATATGAATTTAATCATGCCATGCCGGCTTTAGTGAGTTTATATAATTTAATAAAAATAAGTGAGTATTTTTCATGATACATGAAAATAACCTTACTTTAATGGTACCACGAAGCTTAAATGACCGCGGGCTGGAAATGGTGACCAAAAACCTATATAAGAGTGATGGTATTATTATAACACCCAATTGCATATGAATTTAATCATGCCATGCCGGCTTTAGTGAGTTTATTTATATTAAATAAAAATAAGTGAGTAATTTTCATGATACATGAAAATAACCTTACTTTAGAGGTTCTACTAAGCTTAAATGACCGCAGGCTGGAAATGGTGACCAAAAACCTATATAGGAGTGATGGTCGCGAATGACATGTCATATGGGCATGTCAAATGGGACATGTCAAATGGGACATGTCAAATGGGAAGACTGAATCTTTTCACGGATTTCGAATTTAAGTGAAACTATCGTAATAGCTGATGTCAATTTAAGACCCGCATCTCTACATACGAGAAATTGTCGGGTGGGAGGGCTTAAAAATTGATTTCATAACCATTAAATATAAAAAACCTGGTCCAAATCATTTCTCGGATATCGGTTTTTACAAATTTGCAAAATGTTGCAGCTAAAACATGAGTCTGTGCCAAATTTTAGCTCATTAGCTTAAAAACTGGAGGATTAGTCTGCCTAGAGATGGACTGACGGTATATAATCTGCAGGCACTATCGAGTCATCGAATTTGGGGTAAATAATACTGTGTACATTTTTCTTAGGATAGAGAAATATAATACAGGTTAAAACTAGTTTAGGAACGAGAAGATGGGGGAAAATGTATTAGAGCGGGAAGACACTTTCTTTTCAGGATTATATATATAAATATATATTCTCACCTCTAGATTATTAAACTGGTCAAGGGCTTAGAGTGGGAAGTTTTGTTTTGATTTTTTTTTGTCACACCGTGCTATTGACTCTTTTGAATCTGCGCTTTCAGATCACCAGTTTTGATTTCGCAGTCGTTACAGTGAATTAGAACAGGTTCACAGAGTAGTTAATCATATTCTCGATACCTTTGAGAAATAAAAATAATGTTCGGCAGTATTTTTAGATGTACGCCAAGCCATTGATAGAGTCTGGCATGAATGTTTGATGTAAATAGCTGCCCCGGTGTTTGACGGTTTGCTGCACTGTACTTTGTGATTGTATTGTGGGATCTCTCGTCCAATAACAGGATCGTCCATCTGACTCGAAACGATTGATTTTTAATTCATCTGACCATATTACCTTGAAAAAAAATTATTTTGCAATTGTTTAAACTTTTTATTAGTGACTTACAGCATCCCAATCAGCTACAGTCCAATTTTCGTGAGTTGCAGCAAAGTTTTTACGCAAAGGTATGTGCCATTTTGCTACACTGAGAAAAAAAAGATTCCTAAAATTTTAGGAATCTGGTTTTTATGACCTAAAATTTTCTTTTTAGGCGATAATTGCCTTAAAATGGTAAATATAGCCTAAATATAGCCTAAATCTTTTCATTTTAGGTAAAAAATTTTAAGGAATTTGAGTGCTTAAAAATAGTCCAATGGGCTAAAAATGTTTTTGCCTATATATTTTGTATATTTTGACGTTATGTTCGTAAAAAATCAATAAATGCAAAGTAAAAAATATAGACAATGCTAAAAACACCTTAAAAAATTAATAAAGTTAAAAAAAAAAATAAAAAAAATTTAAAAAAAACAGATGCTCCAACGGGGATTTGAGCCCACGACCTCAATGTTCAAGAGGCTAAATATATTTTAGCCCATATATTTTGTATATTTTTACGTTATGGACGTAAAAATCGATTAATGCATTGTAAAAAATATAGACAATGCTTAAAACAACTTAAAAAATTAATAAATTAAAAAAAAAAATTTTAGAAACCTCACGACCTCACGTTCTAGAGAAATATCAGCCCTTTTCTGAGCTAAATGACTGCATTCCAAATTCGTTTCAAAATGCCAAGCGGGTTTGGGATGCAATTTTAAATAAGATTTAGATAACAACGCGTGCTTTGGTGGTGAAGGCTGAGACGGCGGTGTCATCGGTTGCAGTCTTTGATTTGAGGTCCTGAGTTCGAATCCCCGTAAGGGTAAGTGAAAAATTTTTATATATGGTATTTAAAACTAAAATAAAATAAGTCGCACACAGTAAAATATGTGGTTGTTGTTGTGTGTTCTCATTGTGTGATCTCTCAAAATTTTCAGTCCATGAAGTGGCCACCACAATCTCTAGTCATGAACCGAATTGAATATTTATGGAGCCCTGTTAAATCGCATCTTGCGAAATATGCGATCCCTCCAAGTGGAAAGCAGGAGCTGAGGGAGAGGACCAAACACGTCTGGTACGCCATTCCTCCCGACGCTACACCCAAAGAATGCCAAAACACAAAAAACTGTAACACTTGACTTTTTAAATTTTTGTTTTGGTACATATCTTCCAGCTTATCAAATGACTTCAAATTTTTAGAAAAGAGAGCCAAATATTGCACTAACAAAACAAGACTATCATTTTTAGAATGCATAAAGTAGAAGAGAAAATATAAACCGTTGAAGTGAGAATATTGAAGTCGTGTTACAGTTTTGCTCGTCAGTGTAGCACCAATTAGGACTTTCGGATGAGCGGATTATTCGATATCTGGATCATACTGGAATGCGAGACGAAGAATCGAAGCTGATGTAAATGCTCGATGTACTTGTTGGCGTTATCGGTCAATTGCTTTGCGCGTGTTAACATCTGTCCGGCGCGATCGTCTTTGCTCCAATTGTTGACTTCCGAAAGCTCGAACATCTTGTGATTGAGAAGAATGCAGTTGCAACATTCTGATACGCGTACTTTCTTGCTGCCCTAACATTTCGCATGTGTATTGCTGCATTCGTTCGACGGCCCAAATAGCCACCCCTACGTGTTGATGGCATTGTTTACTGTAACACGCACACACAAATAGGCCATATTGAAACGATTGATGAAAACGATATTCCTATATTTTAGTACCTTACCAAATTTTCACAATGATAATAAAAAAAAGTCAATTCAATTTTAATTCAAAAGAATTTCTGCAGAGGGACACCCAAATCACCTAGCGTTACAAACTATAGTTAAAAACCTTTTCTGCACCTGCCAAATTAATACAAAAAAATTCATTAAAATCGATAAGGCCGTTTAGGAGGAGTTTGCTAACAAAACTTGCGACACAAGATTTTTATATACAAAGATGTTCTTTCGAATTTCTTCACATATGGAACGATTGTTCAATTCAAACCTTAGTGATGATCTATGGTACATTTTTTTAACTTTTATACATTTCGGATTAAGCTTTGAGCATTATGCATCTTTTGAAAGTGATATTCAAGTCTTATTAAAGAGATAAGAATATTCCCAATGTGTGGTTCGAGAATCTAAGGACATAGGCCATTATGGGTGCAGATTTTAACATATACTCAATACCTTTATCTGGAATTTCGAGACGTTCTCAAACTGTTTCAACTTGATTACAAAAATATCTCTTCGATTTTTAATTATCAGAAAATCAACAGAGAATACAGTGGTTGCAGACTGTTTCGGCTGCCACCACGGCAGGCTTCGTCTGTACGCTTTCAATTGCTTTCACACCATCAAGCCATATGCAAATTCATGTTTAAACAACGAAAAAACGACGGTTAGGTCCATAACCAGTTTGCAACCTTGCCAATTGTCTTTCCTAGTGGGTGCCTTAAGTTATAAATTCACTTTTAAAATTCACGCATCTTAGTAGGCGCTTTTATACGATTGTCATTTATACCTAGGAAATTATTGTGTAAATTTTTCTCATTCAGTTGTTCGCTTTTGAACAGAGCTGGTCGTTGTTTTCTTATTATTTCTTTTTATTATGGTTATTTCATTTTAAATTTTTTTTTTTGCCATGGAAGGATACCTCCTGTCGGAAGGATACGATCGAGCAGTTCGGGATTGGAAGATTTGGTGGGATTCTTGCGAAACATAGGCATTACGGCTTTGACATTGTGGCCCATTTTCTCGAAATATTGCAAGCAATATTTTATGCCCTCGGCAGAGAAAATATTGGAGTTGCCATGACCAAAAGCCACATTACTGCCATCTATAATAACGGATCTCTTATTTGATTTTGGTTTACTAGCACCAGACTCCGACTCACTCTCCTCGGTGGGATTAAAGGTATTTATATTGTATTCACTCAGCTTCTTTTTCTCCGCCGATGTGAATAGGCTGTCATTCATGCGACTGCTGGTCTTCTTTGCAGGTGGCCGGGATTTTTTAGTTTTTTTCACACGTTCTTCCTTGGACAAGGGTATATAATCTGCAGGCACTATCGAGTCATCGATTATAATTTGGGGTAAATAATACTGTGTACATTTTTCTTAGGATAGAGAAATATAATACAGGTTAAAACTAGTTTAGGAACGAGAAGATGGGGGAAAATGTATTAGAGCGGGAAGACACTTTCTTTTCAGGATTATATATATAAACTAGCGTATCACCCGGCGCGCTTCGCCGCTGTCAAGCCGCTGTCAGTATGGACTTGATGATCAGTTTAATAATTGGTATGTGCTGGAAATTGCCGATTGTTTTGCAGTGTGTGTGTAAGCAAATTCGACGGCTATTTGCGTGCATGTGTTTGATCGTAGCAAACTTGCTCTCTTTTTCTCTCTCTCTCTCGTTCTCTGTACACATGACCGAGCGCAAACCACCCTCGTTGAGTCTGTTGAATTGTTTTTGTTTGTGGATTTGCCAAATACGGCAGGAGAGAATTTTTAAAAATGCGGCTAGAAGTCACTTGAAAGATTTTGATTGGTTGAATGAACCAAAAATGAAGACGATCTTGCTTAATTAATTTAAAGAGAAAGTTTGATTTAAAAAATAAAAAACAATTTCTCTGTGTTGGTAACAGATAGAGGTTTGACATGTATGGGACATATGCTTCTTTTACTTGCAGGCAGATCAAGTTTATTTTCAATTTTCGGCACCGCCCCCGCAATTTGAGAAAAACGTCATATCAGTCACTGTTTTAAAGATAGAAGGGTCGTTTCTTCTGGACATGTTTTCTAGTTAAAATTATTTATCGACTTGCCAAAGGAATCATAATGATCGGATGAAAGGTTGTCGAGATATGAGCAAAAGAGTGTTGGAAGCAGTATCGCTGCTTACTGCTGCCACTGCAGCATCTAAATTCATACTGAGCGTACACTTTCGTTGGTACAGAGTATATACGGGCTTGACCGACTTTATTTCATGTTAATAAGAGATAGTTTTTTTTAGAAACCCAAATTTGATTTAGTGGCTTTGGCAAACGTCACATACTGACCATTTACGGTGTTGGCAAACTTTCTGTTTGTTGTGTAGCTTTGCTTTAAGTTCAGTAAATACTACAGCGTATCACTCGGCGCGCTTCGCAGCTGTCAAGCCCAGTATTTCAAAAACAGATTCAGTTATCATCATCATTACATTATCATTATCATTATCATTATCATTATCATTATCATTATCATTATCATTATCATTATCATTATCATTATCATTATCATTATCATTATCATTATCATTATCATTATCATTATCATTATCATTATCATTATCATTATCATTATCATTATCATTATCATTATCATTATCATTATCATTATCATTATCATTATCATTATCATTATCATTATCATTATCATTATCATTATCATTATCATTATCATTATCATTATCATTATCATTATCATTATCATTATCATTATCATTATCATTATCATTATCATTATCATTATCATTATCATTATCATTATCATTATCATTATCATTATCATTATCATTATCATTATCATTATCATTATCATTATCATTATCATTATCATTATCATTATCATTATCATTATCATTATCATTATCATTATCATTATCATTATCATTATCATTATCATTATCATTATCATTATCATTATCATTATCATTATCATTATACATTATCATTATCATTATCATTATCATTATCATTATCATTATCATTATCATTATCATTATCATTATCATTATCATTATCATTATCATTATCATTATCATTATCATTATCATTATCATTATCATTATCATTATCATTATCATTATCATTATCATTATCATTATCATTATCATTATCATTATCATTATCATTATCATTATCATTATCATTATCATTATCATTATCATTATCATTATCATTATCATTATCATTATCATTATCATTATCATTATCATTATCATTATCATTATCATTATCATTATCTTATC
The DNA here is from genome assembly GCA_018904265.1 of Lordiphosa collinella. Classification (NCBI taxonomy): domain Eukaryota; kingdom Metazoa; phylum Arthropoda; class Insecta; order Diptera; family Drosophilidae; genus Lordiphosa; species Lordiphosa collinella. Next base: position 7,301 of record JAEIFV010001550.1, on the reverse strand, counting down.
ATTATCATTATCATTATCATTATCGTTATCATTATCATTATCGTTATCGTTATCATTATCGTTATCGTTATCGTTATCATCTTATCGTTATCGTTATCGTTATCGTTATCGTTATCGTTATCGTTATCGTTATCGTTATCGTTATCGCTATCGATACCGTTATCGTTATCTATAGCGTTATCTATAGCGTTATCGTAATCGTTATCGTTATCGTTATAGTTATCGTCATCGCTATCGTTATCGTAATTGTGTCCAACTATTTCGCATATTTTGCTTATAAACCGAGCTTCAAGTCAACCGAAAAAAAAAAATTTCTCCCATACAAACTTTTCTGTCGCTTTTCCGGGAGTTTTCCGACCCTAGTGCCAAATCTCCAACATTGGAAAATGACAGCTCAATTTATTTCACTTACTATCCTTACAAACCGAATTTCAAGTCAATCGGATGAAAAATAGAGATTTGCATATCGAATTTTCCGGGAATTTTCCTTGTGGGCGGATTTTCCGAAATCGGGAAAGCACGTGCCCAACTATTTTGCATACTTAGCTTATAAACCGACTTTCAAGTCAATCGGATCAAAAACAAATTTTCCCCATACAAACTTTTGTGACGCTTTTCCAGAAATTTTCCGACCCTACGGTCGATTTTTCCAACAACGAAAAATGGCATCTCAATTTATTTCACTTACTATCCTTACAAACCGAATTTCAAGTCAATCGGATGGAAAATAGATTTTTGCATATCGAATTTTCCAAGAATTTTCCTTGTGGGCGGATTTTCCGAAATCGGGAAAACACGTGTCCAATTATTTCGCATACTTTGCTTACAAACCGAGTTTCAACACAATCGGATGAAAAATAAATTTTCCCACAGAAACTTTTCGGACGCTTTTCCGGGAATTTTCCGACCCTACGGTCGATTTTTCCAACAACGAAAAATGGCATCTCAATTTATTTCACTTACTATCCTTACAAACCGAATTTCAAGTCAATCGGATGGAAAATAGATTTTTGCATATCGAATTTTCCAAGAATTTTCCTTGTGGGCGGATTTTCCGAAATCGGGAAAACACGTGTCCAATTATTTCGCATACTTTGCTTACAAACCGAGTTTCAACACAATCGGATGAAAAATAAATTTTCCCATAGAAACTTTTCGGACGCTTTTCCGGGAATTTTCCGACCCTACGGTCGATTTTTCCAACAACGAAAAATGGCATCTCAATTTATTTCACTTACTATCCTTACAAACCGAATTTCAAGTCAATCGGATGGAAAATAGATTTTTGCATATCGAATTTTCCAAGAATTTTCCTTGTGGGCGGATTTTCCGAAATCGGGAAAACACGTGTCCAATTATTTCGCATACTTTGCTTACAAACCGAGTTTCAACACAATCGGATGAAAAAATAAATTTTCCCATAGAAACTTTTCGGACGCTTTTCCGGGAATTTTCCGACCCTAAGGTCAAATTTTCCAACATCGGAAAATGGCATCTCAATTTATTTCACTTACTATCCTTACAAACCGAATTTCAAGTCAATCGGATGAATAATAGATTTTTGCATATCGAATTTTCCAAGAATTTTCCTTGTGGGCGGATTTTCCGAAATCGGGAAAACACGTGTTCAATTATTTCGCATACTTTGCTTACAAACCGAGTTTCAACACAATCGGATGAAAAATAAATTTTCCCATAGAAACTTTTCGGACGCTTTTCCGGGAATTTTCCGACCCTAAGGTCAAATTTTCCAACATCGGAAAATGGCATCTCAATTTATTTGACTTACTATCCTTACAAACCGAATTTCAAGTCAATCGGATGGAAAAATAGATTTTTGCATATCGAATTTTCCGAGAATTTTCCTTGTGGGCCGATTTTCCGAAATCGGGAAAACACGTGTCCAATTATTTTGCATACTATGCTTACAAACCGAATTTCAAGTCAATCGGATGAAAAATAAAATTTTCCCCATACAAACTTTCCCGACGCTTTTCCGGCTTTTCCGGGTGGAATTTTCCAAAACCCCGTCTTAGTACGCACTTTCACCACATAAGGAAATTCCTGTCCAAATTTCAGCCCTCTAGCTCTTACCGTTTAGGCTGTGCGATGATTGCCAATCAGTCAGTCAGTCAGTCAGTCAGTCAGTCAGGACAAACTATTTTATATATAGAAGAGACTAGCACAAATTACATTGAAAAGGACCTGAACAATAAACGGAGACAACACAATCGCATAATGCTCTTTCTACGAAAGAAACTCCGCGAATGAGCAGCACGAAAAGCATTTTTGTAAGAGATGACAGAATGAACATTGCTGATAAATGGTTCCACTGGAATGGCCAGGATGAACTCTACTGCGAAAACCAGCCTGCAGAGTCAGCATTAAAGGAATTGTATGGAGATGGTTTTGAGATGGACCTACGCTACGAAGAGCTTTTAAAAAAGGCCAACTCAAAAAACTTTTAAGGAGCAGCCAAAACAAATCTTCTAAGCTAATAAAAATCCTAGCATATAATATAGCAGGCCTTAAATCTAAGCTAATTTTTAGAAACTTTTTAAATTATATATGCAGCCACCAAATCTTCCTGCTCTTTGAAACTTTTGCTGATAAAGGATTTGATGACTTTGAACTGTTCTTTCCAAACCACATGCTAAAATGGGTAGAAGCGAAACGACGCAGTACAAAAAGGGAGGCCAAGCGGAGGATGTCTGTACGGAATAAATAGGGAACTCGCAAAAGTATGCTCTTTCACTGAAGTAAACGAAAACAGTACTAATCCAAATAAAGCAACTCAATAAAACGTACACTATTATACCAACATACTTAAATTGTAATAATTGGAACTAGGATTTTGGAATATTATATAACACTATCTTGGAAAACACACAAGAGGATGTCATGATCGTAGGTGACCTAAACGGAAGAATTGGCGACCAACAGGTACTCACCGAGGGAAATGACACGGCTAAACGATACGAATTTAATCATGCCATGCCAACTTTAGTGAGTTTATACATATTAAATAAAAATAAGTGAGTAATTTTTTATGATACATGAAAATAACCTAACCTTAGAGGTTCTACTAAGCTTAAATGACCGCAGGCTGGAAATGGTGACCAAAAACCTATATAGGAGTGATGGTCGCGCATGACATGTCATATGGATAAAATTATTATAACACCCAATTCAATATGAATTTAATCATGCCATGCCGGCTTTAGTGAGTTTATACATATTAAATAAAAATAAGTGAGTAATTTTCATGATACATGAAAATAACCTTACCTTAGAGGTTCTACTAAGCTTAAATGACCGAGGCTGGAAATGGCTGGAAATGCACCACGAAGCTTAAAACACCGACGGCTTGAAATGGTGACCAAAAACCTATGTAGGAGTGATGGTCGCGCATGACATGTTATATGGATAAAATGTATAATCATGCCATGCCGGCTTAAGTGAGTTTATATATATTAAATAAAAATAAAGTGAGTATTTTTCATGATACATGAAAATAACCTTACTTTAATGGTACCACGAAGCTTAAATGACCGCGGGCTGGAAATGGTGACCAAAAACCTATATATGAGTGAGGGTAGCGCATGACATGTCATATGGGTAAAATTATTATAACACCCAATTCCATATGAATTTAATCATGCCATGCCGGCTTTAGTGAGTTTATATATATTAAATAAAAATAAGTGAGTATTTTTCATGATACATGAAAATAACCTTACTTTAATGGTACCACGAAGCTTAAATGACCGCGGGCTGGAAATGGTGACCAAAAACCTATATAAGAGTGATGGTCGCGTTTGACATGTCATATGGGTAATATTATTATAACACCCAATTCCATATGAATTTAATCATGCCATGCCGGCTTTAGTGAGTTTATTTATATTAAATAAAAATAAGTGAGTAATTTTCATGATACATGAAAATAACCTTACTTTAGAGGTTCTACTAAGCTTAAATGACCGCAGGCTGGAAATGGTGACCAAAAACCTATATAGGAGTGATGGTCGCGAATGACATGTCATATGGGCACAAAAATGGGACATGTCAAATGGGACATGTCAAATGGGAAGACTGAATCTTTTCACGGATTTCGAATTTAAGTGAAACTATCGTAATAGCTGATAATTTAAGACCCGCATCTCTACATACGAGAAATTGTCGGGTGGGAGGGCTTAAAATGATTTCATAACCATTAAATATAAAAAACCTGGTCCAAATCATTTTTCGATATCGGTTTTTGACAAATTTAAAAATGTTGCAGCTAAAATATGAGTCTGTGCCAAATTTTAGCTCATTAGCTTAAAAACTGGAGGATTAGTCTGCCTAGAGATGGACTGACGGTATATAATCTGCAGGCACTATCGAGTCATCGAATTTGGGGTAAATAATACTGTGTACATTTTTCTTAGGATAGAGAAATATAATACAGTTAAAACTAGTTTAGGAACGAGAAGATGGGGAAAATGTATTAGAGCGGGATAAACTCAATATTATTAGTATTTAGGCAAAAATTTTGGGGACCAAAAATATTTGACTTTTCCCACATGATTTATTAATTATTTACCAATGTAATTTTTCTCAGAATTTTGAAAAATTTATTTGACGGAGTTTTTTTAAAATTTAAATATATGAAAGGAGCAACAGTAATTTGGGACACACTGTCCCTGAAATTACCTTCAATATAATTTAGATTTTTTGTATATATTTTGTATGTCCAACTATATTATGGGGTCAGTTGTAAGTTGCCACTTTGCAAAATAGTTTATATTAAACTATATTTTGGGGACAGAGGAATAATGGAATGGAATGGTTATTATGCATATAATTTAGGGACAGTTTATGATTGTGTATGTATTTGCTCTCGAGCTATTATGTCATATTCAAAAACTAGACGAGAACGGACCATTTCTAAAAAAAGCAGTCGCTTTGCACTCGAAAAATCATCTAGAATCACTAATAAATATTGCCCAGTGATATTTTAAACAATATAATGATTATTGAATAATTTTTATGGAATATTGTACTGTTAATTGCAAAAATTTGAGGCGATCCCATTTAAAAACAAAAAGTTTTTCTCACCAGTACTTAATTTTCGACCTATTATTCATACTGCAGCTATAATCCGATTTTGATAAAACTTGTGGTAAAAATGTGTCCAAAGTATATAAAATAATGTATGCCAATAAAAAGGACGTTTTGATTAAAAACAAAAGTTTTTCTCACTAGAACCTTTTTGACCGATCATTCACACACGGCAGCTATATGCAATAGTCATCCGATTTTGACCAAATTTTGTGAAATTGTGAAAAGTATATAAAATAAGGAATGCCAATGATATGAAGGCGTTTTTCACTAAAAACAAAAAGTTTTTCTCACTTGAACTTTTTTGGACTGATCATTCATTCAGCATCTATATGCTATAGTTATCCGATTTTGATAAAATTTTGTAGAACGTCAAAGTATATACAATAAGTGTATGCCAATGATAAGGACGTTTTCATTAAAAACAAAAATTTTGGCTCACTAGAACTAGTTTTTCGACCGATCGTTCTATGGGAGCTATGTTATATGTCATCCGATTTCGACCAAGCTTTGTAGAATTGTAAAAGTATAAAAAATGTGTGTATGCCAATGATAAGGACGATTTCATTAAAAACAAACAAGTTTTTCTCACTAGAACTAGTTTTTCGACCGATCGTTCCTATGGGAGCTATATGCTATAGTCATCCGATTTCGACCAAGCTTTGTAGAATTGTGTAAAAGTATATAAAATAAGTGGATGCCAATGGTAAGGACTTTTCATTAAAAAACAAGTTTTTCTCACTAGAACTAGCTTTTCGACCGATCATTCATACAGTAGCTATATGCTATTGTCATCCGATTTTGATAAAACTTTGTAGAATTGTGTAAATGTATAAAAATGAGTGTATGCCAAATGATAAGGACGTTTTGATTAAAAAAACAAAAAAGGTTTTTCTCTAGAACTAGTTTTTCGACCGATCGTTTCTATGGGAGCTATATGCTATAGTCATCCGATTTCGGACAAAGCCTCGTAGAAATGTGAAAAGATATAAAATAAGTGTATGCCAAGATAAGGACGTTTTCATTAAAAAACAAAAAGCTTTCTCACTAGAACTAGCCTTTCGACCGATCATTCATGGCAGCTATATGCTATAGTCATCCGATTTTGACCAAATTTTGTAGAATTGTAAAAGTATATAAAATAAGTGTATGCCAATGATAAGGACGTTTTCATTAAAACAAAAATGTTTTGCTCTCTAGAACTAGTTTTTTGACCGATCGTTCCTATGGGACCTATATGTTATAGTCATCCGATTTCGACCATACTTAGTGAAATGTAGTAAACTAAGAAAATAGGTACTTTTGGAGGCGTTTCAATTAAAAAACAAAAAAGTTTTTCTCATAGAATAGTTTTTGACCGATCGCTCCTATGGCAGCCATATGCTATAGTCATCCGATCCGGCTGGCTCCTCATATTTATACCAAAAGACTTCAAAAGTTTGGTGAGTGATAGCTTTAAAACTGACGGAGGAGATAGCATAGAAACAGATCTGCAAGGGTAGAAAACAGACTTCTACATGTGAAACAAAAAATAGTTTTATGAAATTTCTTTCAAATTTATAAATATGCTATACAGTCCAGTGAAGGGGCATATTTTTAACATGATATAGTGACCAGCCAGATTTTTGATATGTGGTAGAACATCGAGGGGGCACCATAGCGCTTTCAATCCTTATTACTAAGGCAGATATATGAATGAAGATCTGATAAATGTAGCAATAATTTCTAATAAATTTTTCTATTAGAAAACACAAAACCAATTTATGTTTGTTTCTTATTTTTATTACTTAACAAACCATTGTTAATCCATAACTTTTTGGTAAACAAAGTTATTTTCATAGAGTTGATCAACTTATAACTTTTTTATTTAATTCAGATAAGGCTTTGCTTAGACATAATAGAATATTCGGAAAACATAAGTGAGATTATGAAATCCACTAAAAAGAAAAATCCATAAACAAGACAAATTATTATAGGGCTAAAGTAGAACGTTACTGTACTAATTTTAATTTTACATAAGTAAGATTATGACTTTTCCGTTAAAAAGAAAAATGGTTTTCCATAAATAAGACAAAAATAATACATAAAGTAGAACGTTACTGCAATTAATTGTAATTTTACATAAGTAAGATTATGACTTTCCGTTAAAAAGAAAATGGTTTTCCATAAACAAGACAAAATCTATAATATAAAAA
>JAEIFV010001549.1:0-38423 GCA_018904265.1 Lordiphosa collinella | reverse complement strand
CAACCTGGGTCAACCCAAATATTTCCAAGATTATCTAGGAACAACCAACATAACAACATTTTGTAGGCGAGGTGTAAAATGATCACATTAAACTTTAGGCCACACGAAGAGACTTGGATGCAGCCTTTGTAATATGCGTGAGAATAAAAACGTTACAACATTTATCGGCAATTGTCCCATCCTTATCCATCCATCCATTTTTCCCATCACTTTAAACGAGACAGAACTCCAAACCATTTTAAATGGAGAAAATTGGCGCAACCTAGCATCATTTCTAGCAGAAGCAAAAAAAAAGTATAGGCGACAAATTATAAAGAATGAAGATTTTTAAGAAATTTTTGTTTTATTTATATTACCCTCAAAGATAATCTGTAGAGCCGTCCTCATTGACGGAGTGGAGTACTCAAATTAAAGGCAACTCTCACACAAATTATCATCTAACTGACGTCAACTGACGTTTTTAAATAAACCATAGTTGTGTAACTTTACCGCTTTTATTATTGTAAAGCCAGTTATAGTCTGTTACTATGTATATACACCAAATTTATCATTAGTAATGCCCTACGAAGTAGGCAAACTTTATTTGTTTATATTATTATCTATTTGATCGAAGAAATTGATGGTCAGTTGATATCCACGTTGTATGTTCACAAACATTGTCGGACTAGTTATAGGTATATCACATTATTTTGAGTTAAGCCAATTATAAGATGAATAATTTTGTCAATTGAATCTTTTCATACTTTAGCATACTTAACATACTTTGATGGGCATTAAGCACAATAAATCTTGTGTGTACTCTTATAAACGAAGTATGTACACATTATTATAAATCTTTTATATCTACAAAATAAAAACAAACTACGACTACCTATATTTGTTTACCTTACCGCCTTGACTAGTGATCGAACTCAGGACCCTTTGCATCTAACACGAATCCCGCAGAGCCTACTTAAATATTTCGTTAGGTTGCTAGATATTTCGAAATACGTCCCTTTTTTATTTATGGTCATAATGACTTGTTATAGTTAAAGCCTAGTACGGAGAACGCAAAAAAGCGCTCGCAAACAAAAATCTTCATATAAAAATGACACTGTAAAACCACTCACAAAATTTTTGACGTAAAACGTTTTGCGACTAGTATGCTGACAAGCAAACAGGGGGGTTGTAAAATCCACACTGGCGTCCTAGCGTTGCTAACAACTTTGCACATGTGGATTTTATTGAACTGCTGTTCGAGTTTTGTTTGTGCGCCCAAACTAATTAAATTTATTTATTTTGACGGTCGGTAGATCAGGAAAATGTCCGATAAAAAGAGTGAGCGTAAGAATCGCTTGAAGCGCTTCCATGAGGAAGAGAAGATCGCCTTAATAAAGGCCGTAGAGGCAAAGCCGTTTATTTGGGACCTCACAAATAAGAAGCACTTTGATGCACTTGCCATAAAAAGTGCATGGGAAGCCATAGGTGCGGAAGGCAAGGTAAATATTGAACATATGGCTTATAATAATTAAATCTTGGATATTTGTCCTTCAGTCAGTAAATGCAAAGCTGATTGGGCTTCGTTGCGCGACAGCTATAGGTACCGCAAGGCGTCTGCGGCCAAACATGCTAAGAGTGGGAGTGCGGGGGCGTCATGTCCATAAGCTATATTGAATTAAATGTTATAATTTAAAAAAAATATTTTGCTTTAGCTCTTCGTTTGACCCGAATGAAGAGTCTTGCAGCACCAGCACTCCCACTGATAGACACCGAAGACGGCAGTGCGGTCTTTGATTTTAAGGATGCCATCAACAAGCCCAGTGCACCAAAATAGTGATACATTGCTCGAGGGCGATATGCTTGTTGAGAACGGAGACAGCGTTTCATATTTCTATGTAAGAAACGCTTATTTTATGACCAAACCAACCGTTTCTAATTGATCATTTTTGGCAAAAACAAACACCGCAAATCGGAGAGCCAAGGGTCGGAGAATACTTGCTATTGTAGTTGGCCAGTTCTTGGAACAGATGCATGTGGTGGGTGCTTCCCACTCAGCCGCCCTTGGCAACCCCCCTTCCCCCCAACTTTTTGGGACAGTTTGCTCAATAGGATACCTTGAAAAGGGGTACATGCGTTGCTTTGGGGTCTTTCCAAATCTCTTTACTTCACAATACTCGTTTTTTTGTTCGCATCAAATATTTGTGCGGAAACAACATGCTGTTACAATTTTTTGGGCTCTTTCCGGCTGAACAGCGTTCGTTCATGCTTACAAAATATCCAATTAACCAGCCCATATCAAATTGTTGACATTATTATTTTCTGTGTCGACATGCATATGAGTCGATGGGTCGCGCTCCTCTGCAAATTGACAACAGCTTCCTTATTTCGTTTCTTTGCTTGAGAGGTCCAGATGAAGTTACACTCTCCTTTAGGGCTTGACCGTCGCCCATAAATTGTACAGTTTGTGGGCAACTGCATTCACACTTCCTTTTTGTGATAACCTAATGGTAAGTCCGGCCTAATGGTAAATAAGAGATTGTACAGCCTATTATTAAACAGCTCCTCTGACTTCATAGCCGGGAATGAAAAGGCCAGGAATGAGTGATATTCATTTTTCTCTTTTAATCAGAATTCAAGAACCTTTTTTTTTATCAAAATCGACATTCCTTGCCAGACTTTGAAAAATTGACAGCCCGATCCATGTAGCACAGATTTCACTGCTAGAATTTCGAAGTAGCTTATGAGGCGTAAGTGTAACTTTCAGAGCAAACTTTATGACCTCGTCGCTCCCATTAACCATCTGCTTTCACAAAGTTTTTCATAAGCCTAAGGAAAGTGTGAAGATGTAGAATATATATATTTTCCTTTGGCAGCAGCTTAGTGTTCTTAATGTTATTTACTTTACGAAACTTCAAGCAACCGAACGAAATATTTAAGTAGGCCCTGCAGCGCGAGAGCACACGCGTGCCAGATGGTGGTGTACGATAAGACGCCATGCAATTCGTGTTATATGAAAGGTCAGAGTTCGATTCCCAGTCAAGGCGGTAGTAAATAAAATTATAAATTAGTTATTTTTTTCTGTTTATGTTAAAATCATAAACAATACTTAGCAAAACATACAGGGTGTAGTGTTGGGTAGTATATAGGAATTACACGACATTTCCTAAATTTTTTTATTGGGTCAAAATGATATAAAATATCAATGCTCGAAGTATCAACTTGATATTGTCGACAAGGTCATTTTCAACTTTATCATATCTGCTTTTTAATGATATGGGAAAATATAACATTGACCCCAGATAATACCATTTTTTTCTTCTGTGTATACTTGCTCTCTCTTATAAAAACTATTCAGACGGCTCGAGGTGATATAAGTTATGTTTTCTCTTTAAAGCAGGCCTGGCCAGCCATGGCCCCTGGGGCCCGAAGTCACTCGCCGATTCACACCGAAAGCTTGCCGAAGTCAATCATCACTGAGTGTCAGAGGGGGGCAGACATAGTTCTCTGTCCTCTCTATTTGGACAGGCCTGCTTTAAAGCAAGGCACTCACAATACCACAAAGTGGGTACCCATTTCCATGATTAGTAGACTTTTATTTTGTTTCCCACCGTGCAGCCTGCCGTATACCAAAACTTCGATCTCTAGAGAATTAATGTGCTGTCTGTAGAAAAAAATTGTTTTTCCGCAAAATTAACACATAATCCATACCAAATCAATTAAATGCTTTATTTGCGTGCAAAAAAAGATAAAATTTAGCAAATTGCTTAGCAAACAGCAGAAGAGAAGCTGCCGGGCCGCCTTTCAATGGCAGGCCACTACTGTCCGTCAGAAAATGCAGCTCCAACGCTCGATATGGCTGTTAATTACGATTTAATTAAAACGCAAAAGTGGAATACCAATTTCCGAAGCATAATGGGTATAGCCATCTGCAGCAGCACCTGTCAGTGGAACAAAATTCAATTGTCCGTCATCGCGTTAAGAGCTAAATTTAATACTGGATAAAGGAGCAGCAGCAGCTGGCGTCAGCAACAGCCACAAACGAGTCGTCCGTCAAGTTAGTTGCCTAGATTCTCAGCGGTGGCTATCAATTGCGTGCACATTATGGGTTCTTTTTTCTTTCATTTTCCACCCAGAGCACTTATCTTTGTTTAAAAATCTGCTGCCATTTGCAATTAAGTGGCCATGTTTTTTTGGTCTTGTTTATTCAAGGTAATTGCATTTATTTCACTTTGTTGTTTACTTAAGGCAAACTGTGGTGTCAATTTGCAGGCTGGAGTAAGAGTGGCAAGTAAATTGATATTAAGAATAAGAAATGTGTAAATAAATAGTAATATTGTTTCAGGCAATGCGAGAGTAGGGAATTTTTTAACGATGGGAAAGTGGAATGTTTAAATTATAAAGAAAGTTTTAGCCAATTCTTTATTGTGTTCATAAGGTTGCTCTTTTTAGGGGCAAAATTGAAATTTTGAAACGGCGCCCCCTAAAAAGGGTTGCTTTGTATTATGGATAATTAAAATTTCAAACAAAAATACAAAAATTTCGATTATCGCTATTTGGTTTTTTTGTTTTTTTTATTCGGACACATATGTTTATCATATGTTTCCATTAGCAGCCAATTTCGATTAGTGGTTTGTTTTTGGCAAATGAAAAGGTTAGTCAAATTTTGAGCAAAACCTACGTCGCATTAGTATCGCTCACGAGTTGTTGAATGACGTCAACGACGATCCGGGCTTGCTCAAACGGGTCATAACTGGTGACGAATCGAGTGTATATGGTTGTGACATCGAAACCAAGGCCCAATCGTCCCAATGGAAGCGGCCAGATGAGCCAAGACCGAAAAAAGCACGCCAAGTTCGATGAAATGTGCAAGTTTTGCTCACTGTTTTCTTTGATTACAATGATGTGGTGCATCATGAGTTCCTGCCAAGAGGTCGTATAGTTAATAAGGAATACAACAAGGAAGTTTTGCAACATTTGCGTGAAGCAATACGGCTCAAGAGATCGGATCTGTGGAAAATCAAATCGTGGATTCTGCATCACCATAATGTACCAGCTCACACACCAATGCTTGTTCATGATTTTTTGTCCAAAAACAACACCGTAATCATGCCTCAACCACCATATTCACCAGACTTTTCTCCCTGCGACTTTTTCATATTCCCAAAACTGAAGAGACCCATGAAAGGAAAGCGCGATGCCACAATTGATGAGATGAAGCCAGAATCGAAGAACGAGCTGATGGCCCTACCGAAAAGCGCATTTCAGATGTGCTTCGAGGATTGAAGGGGACAAATTTATTATTGATAAATAAATAAGTACTTAGGCCTCGAAATCTGGAATGCAAGAGGAGTTGCTAGCCATGTAGAACAATTAAAGCAATTCCTCTTCCAACAACGAATCGACCTGATGCTCCTAACAAAAACCCGGCACCTCCATTTACATAGCAGGATATGACTGACATAAGCCCGACCATCCAAGCAACTCCTCCAGAAAAAGTGCTACGATCCTTGCTCGACAACAGCTCTCCTACTTCCAGCTAACCTCAGTGAGGCAAGACAAATTTCAAAAGGCATACATTCTGGTTGTCACTAGTGTGGGAGAGTTAATCGTATCTTTGCTCTAACTTCCTCCAGCCCTTTCCTAGAATAAGGTAGACTTCACTAACCTGCTTGACACTCTTGGGAGTAAGTTTCTCATTGGAGGAGACTTCAATGCGAAACACAGATCCTAGGGATGTTTTCAAGCTGATACAAGGGGTGCAAGTCTACAAGAAGCCATAAACAACACATCTGCTCAAATCCTAGCCACAGGTCAAGCAACACACTACCCGTATGCTCAACGAAACACGCCGAGTGCTATTGATTTTGCAATTTTCAATGGACTTAGAGTGAGTGACCTCACAACAGAGACCCAATATGCTCTGAGCTCGGATCATCTTCCAGTAGTAGTTGAAATGGCAGGATCAACTCAAAGCACGGTACCCAGAGCCAAGTTACTTCCTCCAGGAACTGGTATTAAGGCCTTTCGTTGAGATCTGGAGCTAACTTAAGACCTAAGTCTGGAAATTGCTCTGCCAGAGGTCATCGAGGATGCAAATAAATTGTTCCTCAACAAGGCTGCGCTTAATTCTCAAGCAGCAAGCTTCACGCAAGGATAAAATCAGCATCCTCGCCTTCCTCTTGCTCTTGACAATCTACTCCTCATTAAGAGAAGACTCCTGAGACAATATGTTCGTACCCGAGACCCTATCGTTGATAGAGTCTATCATAGAGTGTCAAACCGAGTTAAAAAAACTGCTGAGCAGGCACAAGCAGATGGAAACTGATCGATTCCTTGAGCGAGTCACATCAGATGTGGGCACCAACTATGCCCTCTGGTTTCTCACCAGAAGATACAAACGTCAGGTAACCCCTAAATTTCCGATCCAAAAGAGTGATGGCTCCTGGGCGAAGTCTCCCAGAGATCGTGCTGAGGAGTTTGCGAAAAATCTCGAGTAGAGATTTACGCCGCCATCAACTTCGCCTGCTTCCAGGATAAGGAGAGTGGAAGCTCGAACTGCCATTGTCTCCGATTACTTTTACGAAGGTGAAAGATAAAATCAAAGCGCTTAATTCCAAAAAGGCTCCTGGAGTAGATGGGATAGACAACAAAATGCTGAAGGCACTTCCCGACAAAGCTATACTGTTCCTTGTCTTGCTCTTCAACACACTTGGAAAAAGGCCCAGATCGAAATGATCGACAAAGCCCTGATGAGTCTTTCAGAGGTATAATCATACCGGCCAATTAGCTTGCTTTCGTCGGCGTTGAAAATCTTTGAAGGTGCTTGCTGTGTAGGATACTAGCGTTAGATGAGCTCAGCCATCGGATTCCGCCCTTTCAATTTGGCTTTAGAAGGTCGCACGGAACTCCAGAGCAGTTAAACAGGGTAACTAACTTTATCCTGGAAGGGTTCCATGCAAAGGAGTACGTCGTGGCAGTATTCGTTGATGTTAAGCAAGCGTTCGATCGAGTTTGGCACGATGGTTTGCTGTGCAAGATAAAGAGCCTCCTCCCACCACAGCTCTTTGACCTGGTGCGCAGTTTTCTTACCGACAGGACATTTTCCGTCGTTCTTGATGGAGCTGAATCGAGCACAAAACACATACTAACAGGAGTGCCACAGGGTAGCGTCCTTGGCCCCACGCTGTATATGCTTTTGACCATGGACATGCCCACAGGAAGTAACATTCCCACATAGCACAGCACCTTTTCCTTGCCACTTTCGCTGACGACACAGCCGTTTTGTCCCTCCTACAGAAGTAGGACACCTAGGTACTTGTGTCCTTGAAGATGAGCTAGGAGTTGATCTTCCATAAAGACATTTGGTCTGCCTAAACCAGCTAACAAAGTCGCTGATATTTTTAGCTATTATCTTTTTGGCAACACTGGTTTAAACAGCTCACGCACGTTTCGTGTTTTGTTTCACTGTCAAACATCTTCAGTTTGGTCTTTAATTTAACCATGAATCGTCTTACAAACGAACAACGCTTGCAAATTATTGAATTATATTATCAAAATGCGAGCTCTGTTAAGAAAGTTCATCGCGCGCTTCTTCCACTTTATCTGACCATTCTTCCATTTTATGGTCAGTTGAATCGACCTACTGAAGCGGCTATTCGGGCTATTGTGACTAAATTTCGCACCAAATTTACATTGTTGGACATTAAACCACTAACACGCTTACGTAGAGTGCGAACTGAAGAAAATATCGCAGCTGTATCAGCCAGTGTTAATGATGACCATCAATTATCGATTCGTCGCCGTTCGCAGCGATTGGGCCTCTGTTACTCAACAACGTGGAAAATTTTGCGAAATTTATGTAACCTTAAAATACAGCTGGTCAAGAATTGAAGCCGAACTACCTATCGCAACGTAGAATTTTTGGTGAATTGGCTCTTGGAAAGTTGGCCGAAAATCCACTTTTTTACCGAAAAATTGTGTTCAGCAACGAAGCTCTTTTTTGGCTCAATGGGTACGTAAATAAGCAGAATTGTCGATTTTGGAGTGAATATCAGGCAGAAGCATTGCAAGAGCTACCAATGCATCCAGAAAAAGTCACAGTTTGGTGCGGTTTATGGGCTGGTGGCATCATTGGACCGTACTTCTTCAAAGATGATGCGAATCGTAACGTTACTGTGAATGGTGAGCGCTACCGTGAGATGATATCCAACTTATTTTTGCCCAAAATGCAAGAGCTTGACTTGCATGACATGTGGTTTCAACAAGACGGTGCCACATGCCAGACAGCACGCGCAACAATGGAATTATTGAGAGGCGAGTTCGGTGAAACTTTTATTTCACGTTCGGGACCGGACAATTGGCCGCCTAGATCGTGCGATTCAACGCCTTTAGACTATTTTTTGTGGGGCTATGTTAAAGCTCATGTCTATACAGACAAGCCCGCTTCAATTGACGCATTGGAAGACAACATTGAAACATTTATTCGTGAGATACCGGCCGATATGTTGGAAAGAGTATGCCAATATTGGACTAAGCGGATGGACCATTTGAGGCGCAGTCACGGTCAACATTTGCATGAAAAAATCTTCAAACAAATTATGACATAATTTGATGATAGATGGGCGATTTCGATTTAAACAAAAAGTGGAATCTCAAAGCATAAAAAACTAGCAATTACATAATTTGGACGCGATTCCATTTAAAACAAAAAAGTTATTCTTCCTTTCGACCGATCATTCGTACTGCTGCTATATGCTATAGTCCTCCGATTTTGACAAAACTTTGTAGAGTTGTGTGAAAGCATACAATTTTTTATACCAAACAAATATTTCTTTACCCACTGTCCTCTCTCTCTCTCTCCGATAGCTAAAAATAATCAGCAGACAAACAGGCAAATGGTTTTCACTCCCACACAGATAAACGTCTATACTTTTATCCATAAATTTGGCCACTTTGCATTTGGTTCGTCTTTTTCTTCCAACAGCTTAGCAAATATTTTTGGCATGTGAAAAATGTCGAAACATTTGTCCATTTTCGTTCAAAAAAAAAGCAGAGAACAGAAAACCGAAGACCTAAGCGAAAAATGTAAAACTTTAGACTGGATGACCCTTTTCTGACAACGCAGCCGTTGCCCTTTGGGATTATCGTGGCCGGAGGCGGCGCCGGGATGAAGAGAAATTGAAACGACTTACCCACACCATTTTCCAGCTTTTTGCCAATTTATTCAAATGCCTGGCAAAGTGCTAAATAAACAAGACGAAGACTTTTTTTTGGGGCACGTCATTTTTACAGGGTAAAAAGGGTGTGATGAAAGCATCTAAGCTTGTAAGCACTGCAAGGCTATATAGGCTTTCACATTTAAAGAGTACACTTAAGTCGTCCCTGCCTGACTTTCTTATTTGTTTCTATTTTTTTTGCTTACTTTAGAAACAGCAAAGAGAAGAAAAATAACTGCAAAAATTATGGCCTACTTATTTCGTCTTACCTTGTATGGGCACATAAATATTTAGATAAAGACAATCCTCTGATTGATTTTGCAGATACGGCAAGAGTCGCTTTAGATACTCCAGCCTGCCCTTAGGCATGCGCTCCAGTGCTGCAGTCTCATTGTAGATGTCCGGCAAACGTTGTGGACAAACCGGACTGAATCTGCAAAAAAAAAACAAGAAAGAAGAGAAAAGAAAATTGTCAAAAGACGCAAACTTTTTCGCCACTCGTAATGAGCAAAAAAAAAAAGGTTTCAAAAAACTTTTGTTAAATAGGCTTATTTTTATGCTTGGCCTCGAATGTCGTTATAAACAGATTAATTTGCCTGAAATTGTGTAATCTTTTGGGCGTAAGTCAAAGTCAACTTTCTGATTGTCTTTTGGACCCAAAATAACTTTTTGATTTGAAAGAAAAAAAAAAGTTGAAGCCTGAATTTATGTTGGCCCTTTGCTGGTTGCTGTTGGTAAATTGGTTTTCGATTTTGCTTTTGGCCTTCTTGCATTTTTTGGCCTGGTGCTCATTTATGACTGACTTGAACTCGCATTCGTCTTATTTGTTTTTAATCTGCCTGAGTGTGTGTGTGTGTGTGTGTGTGTGGGTGACAAACATCAATCCTAAGTAGCCTGCCTCACACCCAACCCACAAAAAAACGAAGCTGAAAATTGAAGATGCACAAAAGGAGATTTAAAAGGGATTCAAATTGCTTTGGCTTTAAATGTTGTTTTATGATTTGATTGGAAATTTGCTTTGTTGAAGCATTGACGTGTCTTAACATGACAAATGAATGAACTTTGAGTGTGACAAGAAGCTGAAATAATTTTTAAATTCTTGGAATTGGGGACGAAATTTACTGATATGCTTGAAAAAGAACTCGTGAAAAAGAGACTACGTTTTTACTGAAATAAACTCAAATGTAGCAGTTTTAGAATATTAATGTAGATTATATGCCAATATCAGGCCCGACACATTGAGCGAACGTATAATATGGATTTCGGATGACGCCGCCATAACTAACTTTTCTTTCAAGTGGATAGTTTATAAAAAAAAAATAAATCTTGCACTCCTCGCCAAATATCAGGATTTTTTCCGTAAAAGACGAAACAGTGCAATTTAATTTATACTTTTATATACTTTTAGTAAAAAGTATCCAGCTTTATAAATGTGCTTAGCTTTAACTTTATGAAAGCGCAAAAAATGGAACAACGAATAAACTAGGCGGGCAAACCTAAAAATAGGGCAAAGTTAACTTCGGCTCGGCCAAAGTTTTGTATACCCTTGAAGCCTCCATTGAAAACCAAAAAGTTTTTCTACTTTTCGGACCTTACTTTCTAAGGGAGCTATACTGTATAGATGTCCGATTTCGACCAAACTTTGTGGAATCATGAAAAAGCATAACAAACTAACCATTACGAAATTTGCAGGCGATTCCGTTTAAAACAATAAAGATTTTCTTATTAGAACTTCTTTTTCGACAGATCATTCGTATGCTATAGTCAATCGATTTTGACAAAACTTTGTGCCAATGATAAGGACGTTTCTTTTGAAAACAAAAACGTTTTTCTCACTAGAACAAGTTTTTCGACCGATCGTTTCTTTGGCAGCTATATGCTATAGGTAGGGTTGCCCGGCAATGCAGGGCCTACAAAGTATCGTCGGGCCGCCGGGCCAATGACTATTTTGCCGGGCCGCCATATGAACTTGGCAAAATTATACTGACGCTTAAAAAAAGGGGAAAAGGAAACTGTATCCAATTACATTTAGATATTTTAACATCATAAGTGAGGGTCAAAGTCAGAATAATCGATTTTTACGGAGTGATTGAAGAACTATCATGCAAAAAAAATTTCCGCGAAATTCCATGGTTTCTTTTTAAAGAATAGGTAAAACTAAATAGTACTAAATAAAACTTAAACTAAACTAATGGACTATTTATGCGTTTTGCGTTAAGCGGCAACAAGCTGATTTTTCCCCATGCAAAAAAGTTGAGTTGAGTTTCGTTTGGATGCATGTGCGTTTATTCATTAAACTCGATAAGTGTTGCTCATTTCTGCGTGCATACAACAATCTTTTGCTGGGAATTATAAATAAAAAGCTACCCATTTTCATCAGCAAGAACTACTGAATTCGGATCAAAATAAAGGTCAGAAATTGTCTTGAAGTATTTATAAATCTAAATTTGAACCCATTGTAGTATTAGCCAAGAGACATTTGTGTGGTCATCTGGTGCCACATACACACTCCTGGAGCTGTGGGAGGAAAACATGGATGGAATTAGGGGACCAAGGAAGAAATGTCACATCTACAAGGAAATGGCTGATAAAATGAAGGACTTTGGACCGTCTCACCAAGAGATTAAAAACTAATTGGAAAATTTGTCTAAAAAGTACAGGTCAGTCCAACAGGTCTAACAAAAATATCAAAAACATAAGATTTACAATTGATTTATATTTATAGAGCTGAACTAGCTAAGGTCGGTCTATCTGGTGACACTCAGTTAACTTGGGAATATTTTGAAAGGGTGGCTTGTGTCCTACAAGTTTCCAAATCGGTGGAATTTTTACAAATAAACCAATTACACTGAAGAAGTGCTTAAGGACGACCATAGCAGCTCCTAGGGTACCGACCAGTCCATGATGGAGCCGTCTTCTTCTCAGGCAAAGCGGGGATGCACACTGGTCGATTTTGCCAATCTGGCAGACAATAATTAATAACTAACAAAATATATAAATAATATTTTTAGCTTTTTTGTAATCTTGTATATAAACGAAGAAATTTTTAAATCACAAATTAAATTTTTTATTTTAAAAAAATATAAAAACAAGGAAGAAAATCGGTCAAGTCCGACTGTATTATACTCTGCCAATTTGGGTCGCCGCTCGCACTTGCTCCCGATTATATTATATAAAATCGGTATCCAGGGAACACCACGAGAAGGCCATTGCAATAGCAATGGGGTCGATATATGAATAAAGACCTAAGAGTTGACTTGAGCTTGAGCTTAAATATTTATCATTTAAGGTGCTGTTACATACTTTTGCACAAACTTATTATACTCCATGTACCTTTGGTACAGAGTACTATTATTAGGAGAGAGAGGGAGAGAGAGGATTGGCACGCGCCGCAGACAAAAAAAAACCTTTGCATTTGCCAGAGCTAGAGATGGGCGTACATCGAAAACTACGCGGGACTCCGGAGTGACCAGAATGACTTAACATCATTGTGATTGCTTGATATTATGTTAAAATTAAAGAACTAGACTATTTTTATATTATTTGCAATCCTCGTCTTAGTAGTCAGATGGGTATCGGGCGATATATTTGTCCCGCGACCATCTCTAATTTCTCTCTCTCAATATTGTGTATGTGGGAAACGGAAGGGGGAAAATGAGAGCGTCCCAGTTAGCTACAAGTATCCAATTGGATCTAATGTGCTAGCCATAGCTGTTAGGTTTTGTGTAGGATTTCGTTGTTGGAATTACTCAGACAATATATTTGCAGGTTTAATTCATTTAAAGGTGGAGTTTTTGGCGGGGCAGGGCATCACACCAAAGATTCAATATGAATCGTTAAATAAAAATTTGTCCTAAAATATTGTTGGCTATCACTTTGCTGTGTAGTCGTTGCTCATATATACATACATCTACATACATTTCTATGTGTTTTGCTGTTGCATGAGCAGCCCAGATATATTGAATTTTCGTTTGCTCATGTCTTTACTACCGTTCATCCGATCTTTACCATTCCTTTGGAAAATCGAACAAAAATTTTTATTAGAAAATATGTCAAGATGGTTCAAACCTTCTATCTATAAAACTGTGGAAGATATAACGTTATTCGCAAATCGCGGGGGCGGAAGGGGGCGTGTCGCAAAATTGAAAATAAACTTGATCTGCCTACAAGTAAAAGAAGCATAAGTCCCATACATGTCAACCCTCTATCTCTTACCATCTCTGAGATCTGTGCGTTCATACGGACAGACAGACGGACAGTCGGACATGGCTATATCGACTCGGCTGTTGATGCTGATCAAGAATATATATACTTTATGGGGTCGGAGATGCTTCCTTCTGCCTGTTACATACTTTTGCCCAAACTTATTATACTCTATGTAACTTTGGTACAGATTGCTTGATATACAGAGTATAAAAACTAAACTTAAACTAAATGGATTTTAGAGTACTAAATTTATGCGTGTGCTTTTCGTCAAATGGCCATTTTTTAACGACTTACCCATAGAATTAAACTGGAAAATCGATTCGAGAATCATAAAACAGAGCAATAGCGAAATACAACTTGATGTGTTTAGTATAACTGACGTGGGTGAGGAGTTTTGATTTGAAGTTATGTTGCAGTTGAAGCCAAAATGTGATAGTTGGCACTTATCATCCCGCAGTTTTTTAATGATTTTATACTCTGTACCAGAGGTACACAGAGTATATTAAGTTTGTGCAAAAGTGTCCGTCTGTCCGTCCGTCTGTCTGTCTGTCCGTATGAACAAACAGATCTCAGAGATGGTAACAGATAGAGGTTTGACATGTATGGAACATTTGTTTCTTATACTTGCAGGCAGATCAAGTTTATTTTGATTTTTTGGCCACGCCCCCTCCCGCCCCCGCAATATCGAAAAAACGTCATATCTCCCACAGATTTATAGATAGAAGGTTCGAACCTTCTGGACATACTCGTATTTAGTATTCGGGATTCTATATCGATACGCTAAAGGGAGCGATTCCATTGAAAAAAAAAGTTTTTCTCGGTCGAACTAGTTTTCCGACCGATCGTTCCTATGGCAGCTATATGCTATAGTCATCCGACTTTGACCAAACCATAGTATCGTGTGGGAGCATATAAAACAAATACATGCCAATTTTGAGCACATTTCCGTCGAAAACAAAAAAGTTTTTCTAACTGAGACTAATTTTTAGACTCCACTTTTCTATGACAGCTATACTAAATTAATTATTTTTTGGCACAAATTTGCAAAAATTTGTTTTTTACTCCGCAATACACCAACACTTCCATTAGAAATTTTCTAAAAGAAGACATAACAAAGACAGTCCACAACTTCAACATTAAAGGCTTAACTCGAAATCATTTTATTACAATTATATTTGGCATACCTTGACCTTTTTTTCCATTATGACTACAGAGATTTGGATACCTGGTATTGCTACAACAGAAGCACAAAGTTGAGTGAATGCTTCTCTCCAATTTGTACAAAGCAAGTATCAGTTAGTGGTCTCCTTTAACTGGCAGTCAGAAAAAAATCAGTTCACTCAAAATGTTTAACACGAAATGACATTTCGGTTCTGATTTTTCTTAACGCACTTCCCAGCAAACATTTTATGAAGTTTTTGAAAGCATTCGAGTCTTCGGTCTGATTAAAAAGTCATAAATGCGCTCGCTTTGTGTTCATTATTAATACTTATGTCGGTCAATTTCGTATCATTTACGAATCTTTTTCGAGTCGTATTTTAAAAAATAACATTTTGAGCAAATGCAAGAGATCGTTTCGAGTCTTCATTTAATCGCACATAATAGTAATCTCTATTTACTCATCAAAAAGGGTCGAAAAAGGCTCATAAAGGTATCTTCCAAATGTTGAGTGGGTTATACTGCAAGTTTGTATGCGTTGGCTGGTGTTTCGCTAACGCAACAACAACAAAAAGGACTCTTTGGGAAGAAACTTACCTGGATTTGCTCAGTTGCTTATGTTCAGCTGCTGTGAGCCGAAGGAAATAGCTTTTTTTCTGAGTGTACGCAAAATCATGTAAAGAAGACTTAAGGGACGCTACAAGTTCCATAAGTGTGAGAAAAAAAGAAACCACACATGAGTTAGACCGAGAGAGACAATGGAAAAATGCCCATCTTGGTTTCATAGTGATTTAATAATAAATATAGTTATGAAATATTGTCTTACATGTTTGCTTAAAGCCGATTTCCGATTTCAAACCAAAATTTACTCTGTTATAGGTTAGTTTACGTGACAGTTGGTGCTATGAAGAAGATGTGAAATCGGCCCTAAGTCTTAAAATCTTTCCTTATCCTAGGTCTCACTTTCACATTATGGCTTCAACAAATTCCCAAATTCCATTAACCCTAAACAAACCGAAAATACTTTGCTACATTGCCATTTCGTGGGCAACTCATTAACTGGCCATCGCCATCAAAAAATTGTCATAAAGCGAAAATCAATGGGAACATTAAAAAATGTTTTCCTTTTTGGCGGCTCATATCTCTCTGTCCGTTGTTATTATTATTATTATTATGGGAGAGCGGGCGGCATTAACATTAACGACATTGCCAGCAGAGAATTTATTTTATTTAATTTCCTTAACTTTATTTCGCTTTGCCCTTTCGGTTTTTGGTTTATTTAATTTCAGTTTATTACATTTCAAACGCCTCGCAGTGACCCGCAGTGAGGCTCCGTTTTAATGGACGCTTGTGGTGGCCCCACTGCGATTGCCATAATAATCATTAATTTTATGACAAAACAATAAGGCAGGTAATAAAAGTTTCATTTTCGCATGGTATTTGGGTTCAGCTTAATGGGGCAAGCAGAAAGAATCTGCGGACGGGATAATGGTGACAATCGAGCGTCCAGCTTGTGGCAAATATTAAAAATAATGAAAGTGAAAAGTTTTTATGGCAGCCAAAGATAGTCCGACAGCCAATGTCAACGAAGTGCCCGGCAGGTGATGACCCTCGAGCAGCAAGAAGTTTATAAAAGCCACATTTTGCATTTTTAATGTGCCCTCCTGGCCAGCGGAATGGTTGCAGTGTACACATTTCAAGTGCCCAGCGATCTTGTTTATGCCACTTGCCCCTAAAGCGCTGAAGCGCCTGCAGATAAGAATGTTTGAGTGAAGGAGTTGAGGGTGGAGTTGAGCTAATAAACCGGTTAAGGACAGTTACGTTGGCTGTAAAAAGTTGATAATTACTTGGGTGGATTATTGCTAGGATTTACAATTGTAGCTTCGCTTACGGATTCTTAAAAGAATAACAGCGAGAATTTTTTCATATTATATGCTAAGATAGAGAACGAATTTTGCTTTATGTTCAAATTTAGCTATTTGGTTGACGAAAGAAAGACTCATATCACTTACAAGATTGATAACGATTTAGAAAAATTTAAATAAACTTTAAGATAAATAAAACAACTGAGATACATTGAACAAACTTCAATGCCAATGCATCTACCTTTAGATACCCTAAAGAGCGGAGCTTAAAGCTAGTTGAAAGTTCGTGCAATTTGTGCACTTGGAATTCTTAACTCGTTATTCGCCGACTGGGTAATATAAATAGGATTTGCAAGTGGCTTGTTGGTGTGACAGCAACTGAAAGTTTACTGACGAATTCTTTGACATGGCGGCAGCAGAAACGGCCGTCTACACAGCCACAGCTACTGTTCATGTTCATATGTATTCTCTGTTGAATTTTCTGGTTGATTATTGAACTGTTATCAAACCTCCCCTTGAACCTGCTAACATTCACTTTGACTAAATCAAAACAGGTCGTTAAACCCATATTCAGGCTTAAATAAAACTTTGATTAAAAATTATATTAACTAATTGTTTAGCTTTATCTATTAATTTCTATATTAACTGCTTACACTACAAAGCACTTTAAGACCCAACAAATAAAAAAAACTTTTCAGCTGCCGGGGTCGGACTATCGACCTAGAGACAACACACTTCGGCCCCTGAAATTGGGCAAAAATGAAATCGAAACTAATCAGCTATTGTCTGTTGTGTAAGGTTATTGAAAATGGGTAGAGGAGATTTTAGGCATACGACATCTATTATAGTTAAGTAAGCTCTTTGCTTAAAGGAATCTGACAAAATTATATATTTGCATGTACCTGTGACCCAACTCTCTCCTCAATTTCTATTACTCACAAACCAAAAAAAAAAAAACAAATTATACCCACTTCTAGGCGGCTCAAAGGCAGCAGCTGTTTCTGAGGCTTTGACAAGCCACGCGTGTCACCAACATCATCATCATCATCATCCACCCAAACCTTTCCTCCCACCCCACCCCGTCTCCCTCACCGTGTTAATGTTGCTTTAATAAAAATGAAATAAATTTTCCAGCCACTTTGCACATTTTTTCTTTTCGTCTTCTTCTGCATTCCGCGTTTGGCGTAAGGATTATGAAATACAAGCGGATTAGTGATGACGACAGGCCAAAGGAGTCCTGGGTCCTACCTAACGCTTGGCCTGGCCCTGGTTCAGGCTCGGGCTCAGGTTTCAGCTCTGGCTCATAAAACGAAGTGTAAAAATCGCAATAAACTGCCGAGTTTTGTGCATGACGCCAAAGCTTTTAATAACAGAGCGAGGGAGGGAAAAACGAAACGAGAAAACGCAAAGTGGAAAACTCAACTTAACGATTTTCCTAATAAAAAAGCGCATTCATGAATAGGAGGTGGAGGGGGGCCCTGCGGAAGTGCGTGCACTTGAGAGGTAAATGAAGAAAGCTCCTTCCATCATTAAAAAGTTAATTCCAATTTTAAACTCATGAATTGTGGTGAGCTCGTGAGCTGAACTGTGCCGTGACATTAGAACTATACGACACTCCGAAATTATCTGAAACTTGTTTAATTAAGACAGCTTTAACTGCTGACTGGCACAAATGTTCAAGTCTTATTTCAAAAATCTCAAAAATATTGTTTTAAGGAATTCTGTTTTAAATTGTTATTATGTATGGAAGAAAAAAGACGAATACCAAAGAAACCTTTGGAAAGGAAATTAAAGTTTTAGTTTGGTGAAACCACAAATCAAAAAGAGTGATGCGTGGGAAAAGTTCTGAGTTCTGGAAATTAATAACAAGTTTCAAAATTTAGCGCTAAGCATTTCAGGCAAAGAAGTGTTGTCATATTAATCTTAGCGTGGCTCAGTTGTGTTGTTGCGACACCGGTGCATTCAACAAGGATCAAGGGAAACTGGAGATAAAGGGAACCGCCTGGAAGGGATGACGACTATTTGTTCAGTCATAGGAACGATTGATCGCAAAACTAATTTTAGTGTCGGAAAATTTTTTTGATTTCAATGAAAACGCCTCCAAATTTCGTATTTCCTAGTTTGCAGTGGTTTCCCATAATTCCACTAAAGTTGTTCGAAATCGGACATCTATATACAGGGTAGTCCATCGAGTGTTTGGAATTTGAACAGTTCATAATTTGACTTTAAAATTGTCATTTGGGAAGCTACTTATATTTAGTAAAAACTTTGACATTTGCGAAAATTTTCCGATAACTTAATTTGTGGATCAATTCGTGAAGCGAGTGCGTTGCAAATGGGTTGCAAATGGCTGCTGTCTGGAACAATTGACCTTTTCCTATGACATGCCTGTGTAAAATGGAAGACTTCAATACATTGGGCGTGTTCACCAGCATAAATCAATAACCAAAAATCGACTAATTTTGTTAGATTGTGCTGGTGAACGGGCGTGATGTGCAATCATGATTGCTAATTTTCGTGATTGTGTTAGATGTAAATAAATCAAAGTATTTCTTTGTTAGATTGATTTGATTTGTGATTCTTATCGATAGCAAACAGCTGACAGCAGTAAACAAAGAATTAATTTTGTAAAAATTAAAACAAAATGGGCAAGGAATCGTCTTTGCGTTTTTCAGTTTGGATGTTGGCAAATCGGAAGTCCTTCTCATCAGCAGGTGACCGTTTCGACATACCAAAAAGCACTCAACGGAGTAGCCAATGTTCTTAATCCAGGTGCCCACACCAATTCACACCGCGTCCCATTCACTGCGTCCCACTTGCAACTTTAAATACGTCTCGCATGTCTGCCACACCACCGGCACCCGCTTGCCCAGTTCTGCCCTAAAGATGACTCACTTCACCGAGGTGTGTATAACTTGTGCCTCCTCCGGTATGGCCTGCAGCACCTCTAGCATGATCCAGAGCTGCACATCTTCACTGACATATGGTATACGCTGCTGCTGGAACTTATTGATCACCTCAATGGCACACGGCCAATCCTGCTGCAGCATGTGCACTATATAAACTCCCAGTGCAATGCATAGACTATGCAGCAGAATCTTGGGTCCTCCCGCAAACTGTACAATGGTCTCGAGTGTTCGTGCTCTGCATCTCATCCAAATCGGTTGGGAGAATCGGTAAGAGAGCTTTCCTCCGAGTCTATCATGGAGCTGCAAGAAGGCCCCCAGTTTATTCCTCAAACCTGGCCGCATGAAACTCCTCAATAGAGGTCATCTGCAAGGAGTTCTCCACTTCGCTTACAAGTAGCCAATATGGGACAACCAGAGACAACCGAATTGCCACCGAAGAGGTCGAAATATCGCCATATCGGCGTTTTTGACGACAGTCACATCCAATGTAATAGATTGTACTTGATGTTATTCATATTTTAATATTTTTTTTATTTGCGGTCAAAAGTTCAAAACTTCCGCCAATAAAAAATATCGATAGTTTTGTTGGCTGCAAATTCTATTAAAAACAGTTCACCAGCAGCCAAACACGTTTTTTGTGATTGTTGATTTATGTTAGATGATTGGTGTGTGCTGGTGAACACGCCCATTGATTTGGAAGAACCAGTTGCAAGTTTTTAGAGACTGGTATACTTCTGGTATTAGACTAGACACTTTCTCTGAAGGGTACTTAAACATTGCAGCTGCGCAGTCGCTCTCTCACGCTCACTCTCCTCAGCGCAGTCGCCAGCGACGCTTTGGTCGCATTAGAGCTTTTGTAAAGAGCGGGCGAGTTACTCGCACATTAAAACTCAAATAAATTTAATTTGGTTGGTTTTAGCTTGGTCTCTCCACAGATGCAAAGTGGCAGAAATAACATATCGTTCTCTACCAACTATTTTCGATATTTTACTTACTTAAGTATTATTTTCTTTCTGCAAAGAGTGTCTTTTTTCTTTCTTCTGTCTTTTACTTTTATTTTCATCATCATTTTTTACCCTTTGTAGCTTTGGTTCAGATAATACAAATTTAAGAAAAATGATGCTCTTAAATCTTAAGTCTAGTTTCAACACCGATAAATTCTGTCCCTCTTTTCCTTTCACGGCGTCATCTCTACTTCTTAGTCTGGCTAACCGCAAAGCGTAAGGGTTTGGCAAACAACCCCCAACCCGTAATAGCACACTGTGGTCAAAGGGGCCAATACGGTGGACTTCAATAAGAATTTCACCTTCAAATTGCTCAACACCACGGATTAGTTAAAAGAATTATTACGCTTCAATGAGTTCAACAAACATTTTTAATGTAAAAACTGCATCACATTAGGTTCCATTTTTAGTTGTCCACTGTGCAGCCGTTTGTCCTTCTGTTGCTGCTGCATAAATTGCTGTGGCTTCTGAGCCACCTGACAAGCTGAACGTACACACACTTTTCGCCTGCGCCTTTTTAAATGAAATTGCGAAAATTCATTTTAAATTGGATTTTATTTAATTTGACTGCGGCAAGAAAGCTTTATGCGTGGGCGGGGCTGGTGGTGGTTGGCGTCAGCCAATCTAATTTGTGTGCAGGTCGAGAGTTGGAGTTTGGCTGAGGATGACAACAACCACCTTCTGCGCCCCGATGGCCGCAAGGTAAAATTAATCTATTTTACTTGACGTGGCCGCAATGTCGCATATAATTTTATGCCCTCCGCTCCCCGCCCACCACTAACCATTACTTCGGGTGAATGCGTGTATTTTTCTGCTTGGCTGAGATTATGTTTTTGTTTGATGTATTTAAGCCAAAAGCGGCAAGTGCTTTGAGGTGATTTTCCGCCCTCCGCCTGCCCCCGCCAGCTGGTGTCCTGGCTACCATTTATTTACCGCAAAACGGTGCGTGCCTCTGTATCTGTTACCTTTGGTGACCAGTCCTCTCTCAGTCTCGCTGTCTGCATGCAGATTAGCCCTGGCACACACACACACACACACATACACGCATTATTCAAGTAGCACTCGGGGCCCCTTGAACGCAGCTTTTGGCTTCTTTATGTTTTGTTTGTAAATTCCAAATTGCAAGTGGCTGGAAGGTTATTTTGAATTTTGGCCAACCTTGTTTACTTTTTATTCGCGTGATTTATATGCTGTGCATGCCTTTGGTCAGGGTCAAAAACTGCAAATTGTTTATTTTGCTTTTTGGCCGACAAAATTTTGAGATTTGTTTGTTTGCGGAATATGTTAAGTGATAAGCTACGCGAGAGGAAAATGGGAGTTCTAGCAACATGTGGACGGCTAGCTGAAAATATTGAAAATATGCTAAGTTGGCTTTTGCACAAAATTAAAGTCGAGGATTAACAAATATACTAAAATTCAGACTTAGATTTCGCAAGTATCGCTTTTATCCTTCAGAAAGTCATGAGTATGGGCATTTTTGTACAAGCAACTGCCTTGGAACAGCCTTGATCATTTCAAGGCTTCTACCGTAAGGCTTTCGACAGTGTTTCTCATTGTCTTTTGGTTCTGAAATAGGGTTTTTCGGAATTTCCGTTGAGTCTTCTTAATTGGATCTCATCTTATCTTTAGTCTAGAACTCAAAAAGTTGTATTTAATAGTTGCAACTCTTATCCAGTATCTGTGACCTCCGAAATTCCTCAGGGCAGCCATCTTGGACCTCTTCTCTTCGTGCTATTTATTAACGACCTGCCTCATGTTGTTAAGTATTCTCGCGCACTTATGTAAGCAGATGACTTAAAGATCTTCCTGAGCCATAACTCATCCAATGATTCTGCTTTGCTTCAGGTTGATTTGAATTCCATTTACTTGTGGTGCTCTAACAATTAGTTTCACTTAAACCGGGACAAGTGTTAGTCTATGATGTTTTATCGTAGAACCTCCCTTTTGCTTAAATATTTTTTGAATTCTTATCAGCTTGAACAGGTCGAATATTTTCATGATCTGGGTATTACCCTTGATCATAAATTACATTTTGGCACTCACATTGAACTCTCTGTGAATAAAGCCATGGGTTTTGCTACGTTTTATTAAACGCTGGTCTAAAGAGTTTAATGATCCCTACACGACTAAGCTGCTTTATACATCCCTAGTGAGGCCTATCTTAGAATTTGGGCTTGTGTATTTGGAACCCCAATCATTAACCCCTCTGTAAGCGCATTGAATCCGTCCAGAAGCAGTTCCTTTTGTTAGCCCTTCGCAACTTGACTTGGGATCCACAATTGAGGCTTCCCCCTTATTTATCCAGACTAAAGCTTTTAGACTTACCGACTCTTGAACATAGACGTACTATGTTGGGTATAATGTTTCTGCACAAGCTTATAAAGGGTAACTTTGAAGCAGAGTACCTACTAGGGTGTGTGAGCTTTAATGTCCCATCAAGACGAACACGAAACCTTATACCCTTGAGGCTTCCTTTTGGCCTCGTCTTTATATGCCGCCAATTGTCCGTTTCGCATTCTGTGTAGGGACTATAATAGGATCTTTCCTCTTCTCAGTGACATCATTTCCGATGAAGGCTTTCGCTCTTTTATTCTTTACAATCTTGCCCTTACTTAGCTTTGAGTACTTTTTTGAGCTCCCTTCTGATTACCAACGCTGCGAGCAGGGGCATATTTCAATAAAAGCAGGGATGCAAACCACTCGAAAATAAGTACTGGTTCACACAGTTTCTGTACCTCCGGTTCGGTTCATTATATGGTTTCTGGAGCTAACTGAGCCGCGGTTTCGGTTCGGTTCAGTGGTTCATAAAGGCATATCATAAAATACAGTCGAACTTCTGTATAGCGAATCTTAAGAGAACAAAAATAAGCTTCGTTATAAAGAAAATTCGTAATATAGAATAGTATGAATATTGAACGAAATTGCAGTGCTCTGTAGCTTAATCGCTACAAAGAAACTTCATTGTACAGAAGTTCGTAATAGAGAAGTTTGACTGTATTATGGTTTCTGTTGTAATGTGACTTTTTATACACTTTGGAAATTGAATTCTTATAAACCATCTGAGTATTTATAAGATTCTTATAAGAATGTCCAAAACTTTTGAAGTCGGATTTGTAGGACTCGTCTATAAAATCTAGGAATGCACTTCAGAAAAAGGAGAATGTCGGCAAGAAGAGAATACTTACTATGCATCTTTCACACCCTATTAATGTTATGAGAGAAAACTCTCCTGGCTAAGATTAAATGATTATCAACCTTCAAGAAAAGAATGCTCACTGGTGACAGGTATATTAAGAGATCGGCTTGCAATTGTGGTAGACTTACACGAGTACATGTTGTAAAATTTGTGTCATCCTTAAAGTCTTTATCTCTAATAAGGATCAATTTGGTCTATCAGTGGTCCATTTGGTAGAGGGTCGAACTAAAACAATCTTAGGAAAACGAAGTTAATAAGTAGGTATCATTGGCTAGAGGAATGCGATTCACGTTTCAAAACTCATCAGAGAACTGAACCGAACCGAGCCGTTTTTCGTCGGTTCACCAGCTGGAAAAAATAAATGCAAGGTTCGCTTCGGTGCAAAACCGGTTTGATATAAGTATAAGAAGATTTTGTCCCAAAGACGTCAAATCTCAATCTCTTACCATCTCTGAGATATCTGCGTTCATAGGGACAGACAGACAGATGGAAATGGCTAGATCGACTCGGCAGTTGATGCTGATCAAGAATTCATATACTATATGGGGTCGGAGATGCCTTCTTTTGGCTGTTACATACTTTTGCAGCTCACTCGCAGCAGAGCGCAGTCGCCAGTGCCGCTTTGGCCGCTTTAGAACATTTGTAAAGAGCAGGAGAGCGTCACTTGCCGTGTAAATTTCATTTGGTTGGTTTTGTTATGTTAAATGTTATGTTGAATGGCTTGACACAGACATGAAGGGCCGAAGCCGGGCTTCTCTCAATCTCTTGACTAGTGCGCTTCTAATTTTGGCACAAGAGAAATGGACCTACAGCTTTACGCCGAATTCGAACAGCAATTTGAGAAGCTTTTCATGGCTAATTACTACAAAGCTGGCGCCAACAGCTGAGAGGGTGACCGGGTGTAAAGTTTATTCAAAGAAAAAACTTTTCATTAGATGTTCTGGGGCGAGATCGAATCCAGAACCTTCTGCACAGCGGTCGCACTCACTAGCCGCTGAGCCACCCGGCCACATTTGTTTGGTTTTAACTTGGCCAATTGGGCAGGCAGACCAGTCTTTCCACATAATTTTGGTGACCCCGACGTGATCAGTACAATTCGTCTATATACATAGACATATGTATGTACTCTTCGGTAAAGTTTGTACATATCGTTGTTTTCCATAGGGCGGACTTCCAAGCATCGGCAATATCACTTCTTAAATTCAAACCGTGTTTTAAGTCAAACGGATTTAAAAAGTTTTTTGTGCTGAATTTTTACCACAATACGGGTAGATTTTCCAACATTAAAGTCTACAAATCACATTAAAAACTACTTCGCTTAGCAACCTAACAAACCAACATTTAAGCCAATCGTGTGAAAAATAGTTTTTAGCAAGCAAAATTTTCCGGGAGTTTTCCCCCTGGGGTCGAATTTCCAATATCACCATCACGAAAAATCACATCACAAATTATTAATTTCAGCCTTTTATATCTTACTATTCAGGCCGTGTTTAGATCGTCATTCATTCAGTCAGTGAATCAGTGAGGGCACACTCTATCATATATATGTAGAAGAGATTCAAAGGCATCAGAGCGCTAGTTTTAAGATTCAAAGCGAGACTTGGATCTAAAAATATGTAACATACTGTGAGTGAAAAGACGAGTAAGGTTATACTTTTAGTTTAGTCTGTTTTAATGTTCTTTTATTTAAGTTACACTTCCACTCTCTACAACGGCTCTTTGAACATACACGTTACAGTCTTTTTACGGAATAGTCTTATATCTAGGTGTATGCGAGAAAGAGATGACTATGTACCATAATGTTATGAGTATGTTAGTGTTAAAGGGAATTTAGGGTGACCATGAGACTTTGGATGTATCGTCTCTATCCAACTACAATACTTACAAAGACTCTGGTTTGATTTGAAAAAGATAATCGGGGATGTCCCAGAAATCTCTAGAGATTTTCGTATAAACAGTTTCGTTTCGAACTGCAACTGCTTGCCATTACATGTGAAGTGTCTCCAAAATGCAAGGCTACTAGATTAGATGACAAAAGTTGAGAGAATTGAAACCGATTTAATCTAGTAGGCGACATTATTATTGACACATTACATATAAACTCCTCCTAGTTTCGTTCAAAATCTAATTGTTTATACGAAAATCTCTAGAGATTTCTGGAACACCCCCAATAGTTAATTTTATCTGCCCTTTTAAAGAAAAGTAAGTTAGCTAGAGATTTCTGGCCCACTGTGCCTTGCAGAGGAGTCACTTAGGGGCAATCAGGAGTCTAATGATAGATATGGGAGTCTATCAATAGCCTTTATCAAGACTTTGTTTGAGTTTAAGTCACTTTTGAGTCTGATAGCTCAACAGACAAAGCAAAAAGCACAGAGTTCGAGGCAAATTAGTATGAATATAATAATATCTGCTTCTTTTCATAAAGTTAATCAAACTTTTGTTAGTTTTCTAATATCTGAAGTATTTCCATACCTTCTTAACGCTTCTTGATCTTTGTAGTCATCACTAATTGGGGCATAACCTGGCAAGTGGATGTCATTTTACAGTATTTGTGATTACTTATTAGCCGCATTATTATGATACAGCCCATTATCAAATGTAAATGTTAATTCAACAACCACACCCAGCCAACCACTTTCTTTTTAAGTCCTGCTAATGATCCATTGTTCTCTCAGAAAGAAAACGCCTGTCTGCCAACAACAACAACAACAACTTTATTACGCTGACTTGGTGAAAAATCGGTGGAACATTACTCAAGCAGTTTATTGGCTGGGCTCCTGCTGTCAGCAGGGGCTGGCCGCACAAATAAAGCTTCTTTCGGACTTAAAGTGAAGATGACGAGGCAGCGATGACAATTGAGGTGTCCACGAAATGCCAAGGCAGGTGGCTTGGCATTGTCATCCATCCGCATGGAACGCTAAACTTGAAAAATTATATTTATTTTGCTTTTGCCAGATTTCGGTGGCCTTTTTCCATTAGGCACCCTTTTTGGGTGCCCGGGGAATCCCGCTGGCATCTTTTTGTGAATAATGATTTGCCACTTGGGAGCGTTTGTAAATTAGATGTAGTTGTTGTTGTTGCTGCTGCTGTTGCGACAGCGTAAATATTTAATTTGTGAAATATTTCAAGCGTAAACTCGCCCACATTCTGCTTTGCTGACCTTTGGCTTTATTTTCCTTTATCATTTTTTGACGTTATTTCTTTTTTTTTTATTATTTTCCCATTTCGGCTTTTGGGCCTCCGCACACTCAACAATAATGAGCAAGTTAATTGAGGTGACAATTGTGGGCCCCGAAGTGGACCCCTTGAGTTATGGCATTTTGATCATTTTACGTAAGTGAGCTGGGAACCCATCTCAGCTCAAGTAACTAAAAGTGA
Organism: Lordiphosa collinella; assembly: GCA_018904265.1. Lineage (NCBI taxonomy): Eukaryota > Metazoa > Arthropoda > Insecta > Diptera > Drosophilidae > Lordiphosa > Lordiphosa collinella. The sequence continues at coordinate 11,513 of JAEIFV010001549.1, read as the reverse complement.
TTTAACGCATTTAAATTGACGTAGCAAAAGTTGCTGGGGTTAAAGTTTGGCTTGGGCTCTAAGGCATTTTATTAAATTAGTTGGACAAGGGTAGGATACTATTACAGCTGGGACTTTTCGCAGCTGGAAAGCAAAAAGTGTGGAGTTTTTTATCTTGGAAAAAAGTAAAGCTATGTTTTTCAAATCTTTGTATAATTTGGCAAAACATTTTCTTGAAGTGAAGATGCCAAACTTGAAGCAACTCTGAGCTTGAATGTGGACCTGCACTCACACGCTTTTTGAGCGAAGCTCTTTTACGGACGGTCGACGGGGGAAAATCCAGATAACGATTCTCTTTGCCACAGATTTCTTTGGCTACGCTTTTAACTTTGTAAAGTCAGCTGCTTTGGTCTTTGCAAGACAGCTATATCAGCAGGTGGGTTGTGAGTGGGTGGGTGATGGTGGTGGATTAGCGGTGAATAAAACAATGAAAAAACAGTGACCAAAACAGTGACCGAAACAGTGACTAAAACAGTGACCAAAACAGTGACCAAAACAGACTAAAACTACTAAAACAGTGTCTAAAACGATGACCAAAGCCGTGACCAAAACTGTAACGAAACAGTGACCGAAACGGTGACCGAAACAGTGATCAAAACAGTGACTAAAACAGTGACCAAAACAGTGACCGAAACAGACTAAAACGACTTAAACGATGACCGAAACCGTGACCAAAACTGTATCGAAACAGTGACCAGAACAGTGATCGAACTGTTACTAAAACATTGACTAGTACAGTGACCAAAACAGTGACTAAAAAGTGACCGAAGCAGTGACCAAAGCAGTGACGAAAAGAGTGACCAAAACTGTAACAAAAAGACTGACCAAACAGTGACCAAATCTGTGACTAAAACCGTGACTAAAGCAGTGACTAAGCAGTGACCAAAACACTGTACAAAACAGTGTACAAAACAGTGTGTAAAACAGTGACTAGAGCTATGACCAAAAAGTGCCCAAAACCGTGACCAAACATAACTAAACAGTGACCAAAACAGTGACTTATGTGTGCCCAAAACAGCTACTCTATAATGCTCGAGTTTTTGAAGAAACGAATTCCGGACAAAGAATAACGGTCAGAACACAATGAAAATGAACAGGGGTTGCCAAAATGTAGTATCGGGACTAGTCCTGAACAATTTCCAACACCACCAAGTGCTTCAGAAGAATGCGACGACTTTGCCACCAATTCATTACTTAATTTTGTAATATCTGTGTTTAAAAAAATATGTTCAACTACCGTCAACATCGATTTTCGATGGGGCAAAACAAAACAAAATTTCTTTATATGCTTTTGCAACCATTCTAATTTCAAGTCATCCCTCAAAAACTGCTTCGCTCGTACCTGGTGTTCCATGACGTCCACTCTTTTTTCGATAACTCTTTTGGTGGCTAACTTTTTCTCAAAAACTGAACACCTGAACCATAAAGAGCAGTTGCAGAAGAACAAGTCTACCTTAGTTAAAAGCGACCAACTTATGTTCAGACTTTGACTTAAAGTTACTTTGTTTTCTTTGGAACATTTCACATTTTCTATGTAATCTACGTTGTCGCAAAGTGCTGCCTACTTTCCGGCATAACCATAAGTTTCGACTTAAACAGCCACAATTATATTTGCTCTTAACTGGCTTAGCACCCATTTACGTAATCTATGTCAGTCAACACGTCAAATGATTAACCGCAAACCCTGTCAGACTCATAAACCCTAACACACTCGACACACATCCGGCTAGGGGAAATTTATGCGAACAACTTTATAAACTCGACACTCACACACATGAGCACGCCTCCTTCCCCTTTCCCCCCAAAGACCCATTAAAAATCTATGTTAAAGCTACTGGCATAGACTTACCTGTCCGCCTTTTTGACACCGGACCACATGGCCGCCGAGACGGGCGGCATGAAACGTAAATTTCCTACGGGGGGCGAGGCGTAGGGTATACCACGATATGCCTCAACCGGATCCAAATGCCGTCCATCTAATTGGACAATTATGCCCGAGATGGCGCCATTGCGTGTGTGTATGATGCGCGATGAGAGTTGTGCGGGTAATTGATCATGATTTGGATTGTTGTTCTGGTTGGATGACCCTGCTGTTGCTAGGCGTCCATTGCGGTTGCCATTGGAGCCGGTTGATGAGGATGATTGGCTGCCCAAGGAGGAAGAGGAGCCGGAGGTGGAGGAGGAGGCTGTGCCGCCTGCTGTTGAAGTAAGTGATAACGAGGCCACAGAACCAGAGCTGGAACTTGACGAGCTGCCTGTGGCGGTGCTGCTGCCGCTGCTGCTACTGGAGCCGATCAATACCAGTCCGCTGTTACTTGTTGCCGGACTAACGCTGATTCTCTGCGCTGCACTCAAATTTCCAGTGAAGCCAGCGGCTTGACTATCGCTGGTAAAGAGAAGCAGAAGCTGTAGCAGCAGGAGGAACAGCATCGAGAGCGATGTCCTTGTTTTTCGCCTGGTTCTGCTTGCTGCTGCAGGCGGCAGTTGTCGCTTCAGTTGCAGCAACATTACCATTATTATTATTATTGGTCGCAATTGTTGTTGTTGCCGGGGATTGCTCAATGGCGGCGCTTGTTGTTGTATAATTGACCACAATATTGCTGTTTGTGGCGTGGCCTGGTTTCGCCTTTATTTTTTGTAAAGATTTTCGCTTCTGTTTTTTAATTAACCGCGCAGCAAGGCTTTTTTGTCCTGTTTAAAATGGCAGTTGAAGTGAACTGGAAAGAGAGGCAGAGAAGCGAACATAATCAATATTGATAGCACAAACTGCATGCGATTGAAGTTTAATGTTGAAATTTATATCCCTGGCCATGACAGCTTTTGCTTATGTTTAATGTACAAGCTCACACTCTGCTTACGCCATATGCTGAATATTCATTTTGAATATGTTTAATATTCAAAATGATAGAGGAGGAGAGGAGTTCGAGAAGGAGGAGAGGTTTCGAAAGCACTAGCAAAAGTCGAGTTGAAAAATGGTTTACTCTTTTTAGAATTTTAAATAAACTACCCTAGCGATTTTTAGAATTTGGCACAATATCGACCAGATATTCGAAAGCCAGAGGACAGTAAGATTCAGAAAGGACCAGAAAAGATTCAGATCAGCTATATTTTTCGGTCGGAAATGTTTGGTGAACAATCTCCATTTAGGCGCATTGTCGACTTAACAACGAATCTTTGTCGTTCAATTCGTTTCTCAAATTTCAAAAATAACGATTCTCATTTTTGCACTACTTGCTTCAACATAGCTCTCAGCCTTCGTTCGACTGAAGGCCTGGCCTCAGGTTGGCAGCACCAACTAGATCGCCAATTTATTGTCTACTCGCATTCTTCGAACTGTGCATATCGGAAGGAAAGCTGAAAAGAAATTTTGCGTTAACACGGATTTCCTGGCTCTAGTAGACAGCCACTTCGATCTTTTCTCCTCGTGGCCGTCAAAGTGTGCAGTTGTGCAAATCAAAATTTCATGCAAATAGTTCAAGTGCGTTACCTAACCTATCCACCCCCGCCAATACATATGTATGTGTGTATGTGTTAGTGGAGTTAAACAAAAATTGTGAAATTATGCAGACTTTAATATAAAGAAACCAAATGTGAGTATTTTGTGCAACCAATTTTGCTAAAATAAACCTGCTGATTGAAGGTGTGTTTCATACATAGCATTCGGCCAAGCACAGAACCTCCTCAGTGCGCTACTGCGCACCTTGAATGGTTTCTGACCTTCAGTTGGAAAAAACGTACATATCGTCAGTGGTGTCATCCCATCTGGGGTAAATATTGTGAATGTTTATAGCCGACACTGGCTTATGAATATGTCTTCCAATCTAGGTTGGCACCACTAGTTCCATGCAGGAAAAGTGGACTACCTTTCATTAGTAACTCATCCCGGAGTCACTGATAAGAGTGTCGCCTATCGCGTTGTAAAAGTGAAGTAAGCGATAGAAACTCGTCCGATGGTGCTCCCAGAATCACGGACTGAGTAAACCTGTGATTTGAGAAATTTTCGCATATCTGCTGGTGGCTATACCACACTCCTGGCTTGGGCCCATGTCCGAACATTACTCCTGGCGCTTTGACATGTTGTTGTCTACGGCTATACCTCGTGGGATTTGATTTTCCGTTTTTGGATCAAAATAGGAATTAACTACCCTCCAAGTTTAAACGAATTCTAATTATTCTTTCTCAGTTAAAAAAATCACAAATAACACTTGAATTTCGGCCTCCTAAACTGGTTTCCCCCTTAAAAAACTGCAATAAGTTGCATTTTCTCTGCTTTTGACTTGCTGCTGCTTCTGAGAAAAATCAGAAGTCGCTGTCGAAGCAAGCACACAAACTGATTTCTGACAAAAAGCAAAAATCGCCAGAAGTTGTCGGTAACCGTTTCCTTGTCATTTTGCTTTTCGTAGCTTGCGATCAGCAGAGCAAGTCGGAGCTGCTGCTTACGGTCACCGGCGCTAGTCGGAGCAGCAGAAATCGATTTCCGTCACCCATGACAGACCCGTTTCCTATATCCCGGCAATTGTACGCCTTTCCGATTTTGTTCGGGCGGGCAGTCCACTTTTGGTGGGATCCGCTGGTAGACCACTATTTCAGCTTGGGCGGCAGGATTTGAGCCAGGGACCTGAGGCGACTGGCTGGAGCAGTTGGGCACTATTGGGATCCTGGCTAAAGTGTAACCTGGCAGGGCAGGCCATTTGCTAATATCCAGAAATGAGCCAGCGGGAGTGATCTGGTCTGAAATGTGCGTCATCTGGATGTTGTGTCCTGCGGCTGTCTCTACATTTGCTTGGCTGCCTTTATTTACCACTGGAGTTATATACGGGACACTTGTGTGGGCATCCTTGGCATCCAGCAGGCCTTCGATAGAGTGTGGCACGAAGGTCTGCTCTCGAAGATCAAGAAACTTCTTCCGCCCCAACTGTACCTGCTAATCAAGAGCTTCTTGACGGGTAGAACTTCCCAAACAAGAAGAATTTGGGCTGGTGTACCGCAGGGTAGCGTATACAATAGCGTATACAATATGCCCAGAGCCTGTAGCACTCCGCTTGAAAACCCCGAAGATCTTCTAATCGCAACATTTGCTGACGACACGGCAATACTTGCCCTCAACAAATGCTTATACTCAGCCACAGATGCCCTTAAAGAGTACTTGAATAGGTTTAGCAACTGGGCCGCTAGATGGAACATTGCCATAAACAAGGACAAGCGTGCTTCGGTGACTTATTCCACCCGTCGTGACACCTGCCCGGGAGTATTCTTGCACGATCAGCTTATGGAGAATACAGCAGCCCATAAATGCCTTGGGGTGACACTGGACAGAAGACTGAACTTTGGACACAATGTCAAGACAACAGCTCAGGCAGTGGCTGCCAAAGCACGGCGCATGAACTCCAACAACAAGCTGTCACTCAGGAACAAATTCGTAATCTACAAAGCTATTCTGGCTCCGGTATGGAGATATGGCCTACAAATTTATGGAATCGCGGCGAAGTTTCACCTGAGAAGATTAAGAGTGGTCCAGGCAAAAATCCTTAGACGCATTACGGGAGCTAAATGGTACCTGAGAACCAGGGATATTGAAAAGGACCTTGGAGCTCCCATGGTTGGAGATGTTATCAACAAGCAGGCCGCCATTTACCTTGACAATCAATCTCACCACCCCAACAATCTGGCTAAAAACTTGTTAAGAAGACGGTGAATCCAAGATTTACGTCAAAGGAGAAGGTTAAAGAGAGTCTTAACCAAGGACCTGAAGTCACGGCAACTCTAGCAGGTTACCATTTACACCAAATTCTTACACTTTCTCACTAAATACCTACATTAGGACACTTATACATTATCGGTAAGCCCAAATGGATACTACCAAGTACTATTAAAACCCAATATCACACTAGCATAAGCGGCCGAAAGGGGGTACCAGAAGGATAGTTAATGAAGGATACTTTACCAATAAAAGTTACCAAAAAAAAAAAAAAAAAATGGGGACGGATATGAATTTTGCTGCTTCGACTGAAGCAATTTAAACACTGGTATATGGTATCTTTAAGTAGTAGGACTAAAGAACTTTTCTATATTAACATTGACTTGGCGCATTGTTATGTTAAGTTTGCATTCCTCTAGCTATCACGGTTTGATTATAACTAAGTTTGTTAAACAATATGTTCAAAAAACTAATACTTACTCTTGCTTTTTAGGAATCAATTTGAGATAACTACTAGAGCAGCTATACGTAGCACTATTGGGAGCAATCTTAGCAGCTCTTAAATCAATAATTATTTCTATATCAAGTATAGAAAATCAATGCCTTTTTCGCTCCGATTGCTCTGACTTTCGGCTGGGCCTTTGGGGCTGTGTAATACCAAATATTTCTTTCAATTTAACTTTTTTAAACTTAACTTTTTTAAACTAGACACATTTTAGTCAGAAACGGTGGTGCAAAGTAGGACGAAATCTTTATGAACACAATGAGGTGATTTGTCCATAGAACCACTTCTAATCTAGTTCTCTCTATCATTTTACTGCTCTTCAGCAGCCATGTTCCCAATTATAGATTCCTTTTCTTATTATGCATAAAAATGAATTCCATCATTCCGAAAAATGCGTCTCTATTAAATTGAATATACTCCAAGCGGTTCATCATTTGAGTTAAGCAAAATTCCATCATGCTTGCAAGTCCACCACCTCTTGAGCCAATCCCGAACAAACTGAGTGTGCCTTGAGGCATGCCCCAAAAAAGTATGCCATGCCATTTGGAAGACTAAAAAAATCAGCCCCCCTTGTTGCCTTTGCCTGTGCCTTTTGCCTCTATTCTATTCCCCTTGTCCTTTTGTATGTTTGTCTGTTTATACAGCACCTTGTTTGCACTGTGTGTAGTGTCCTTGCCCTAGCAAAAACAATGATAAGGATGAGGACAAATGGCATTTTGCATATGCCAGACATGTCAGACTTAGACTCCTGGCAACATAAATGCCTAGCAGCCCAAAAAGTGAAGCTGCCTCGAACATCCTTCGCATTGTCTGCATGGTGACATTGGGTCATTGGTTCAAGCCAGTGAAAAGAAGTCTAAGAATGTGACTTAGTTGGCAGAGATGGGTAAGATCAGACATATTTTGAGGAGGCTTAGAGGCTGAATTGGAAGCGAAATTCTTGGGAATATTTGAGAGAGTAAACTCACAATAAAATACACTTAAAAAATGCTTTAGCATAGAATTGCTCCGTAAATGTTCCTTATTTCATAAATAATTCTGCTTGGTTTTGTGGTTTTTCATTTAACTTGTTAGCTGCCTTGGCCTTAGGTAAAGCACTTGACGCTTACCCCTTTCACCCCTCCCCACCTTCTCACACTCTTTTATTTTCTCTTGACATTTTTTGAGCATGTACTCACTTACTTATTCCGTGCGTTGTTCTTCTTTGGCTGTCTACGCCTTTGCTGCAGGTGTTAAGCCTTGCTCTTGCCGCTTGACGTGCATGAGCGTTACCAGTGTCCTTGCCCCGACTGTGTCTTTTGCCGCAGCTTGTTAACAAACACTTCACGTACACTGCGCCCAGCTACGTCTGGATCTGCTGCTTCAGCTTCGGCTGCGTTGTCTGAATGCTGGCACGCTACAATTGTCATGCAAGCGGACATTTTTTTCACCCAGAGACGTTCTCGTCGTCGTCGTCGTGGGCTGCTCAAGTAGCTGGCTGCCGTCGCATCATGGCTGGCTGACTGCCCGTAAGGCTGCAGGGAGATGAAAGGGAAAGAAAAATACTTTTCATTAGACAATTCCGAGAAGGCACTTCAACTGTGATTAATAATTAAGTGGTAGGCAGCATTTTAATGCATATTGGGCAGTCGCTGGCCGTGTGATAACAATTTTTATTAGTTTACGAAGCTTAATGCATATTAATTTACCATAATAGTTCAGTTTTCTCTAGCTCCCAAGTCTAAATTCCACAAATTCTCCTTCACCCTAGTCTATAATCAATTCTAATTGCAGAGCCCAATCTCTGCTGTGAGTATTTTAATTATACGATGCCCCCAAGTGTAAGCAGATTATTATGCAGATCATTAGCAAAGTAATTAGACAGCCCATCCACAAACTCTCGCACCAAATGTTGTGGAAGCGCTTCAAGTATCCACGCCTTAATTATATTCCTGGAAATTGAGTTATTTGGCACATTTTATTACTGCCTAACCAGTTTGGTTGGAGGCGTCTCTATGTGGAAGTTGCTTTTTAATTTATTTATGTAAATACAAATGAATTTTTTTGGGCAAATGCGTTCTTTGCTCGGGGCAAACAGCATGAGGCATATTCAAATTGTACGAGTATAGTCACAAAAGTAAACAAAATGGGAACAGAGAGTACTTTAGTTTAACAACAATAACACCATCAAGTGCGAGAGATGATGATGAGAACGATGAAGATGAAGGGGGAAGGAGTAGTTGGTAAATATGTCGCCTCGATTTCTTTGGACAATGTGTAAACACTTGTAAATCATACAGCACACAAAGAAGAAGCAGAAAAGGAGATGTTGCGAAGGGCTAAAGTAAGAGCCTTTGTTTGAGCTGAAGGCGAACAGACTTTGTGCTAATAACTAGAAGTACATTGTTAAGTTATTAGACAGTTGATAAATTGTGGGGAAAGTTATCAAAAAGTAACAGAAATTAAGTCTTAAATTTTTTCATAATTGGGTTGGAGCTGATTTGAAATAAATTTCGGTTCTGGTTTATCATAAGTGATAAATATCACTCACGTTTTCCTCACGAGTGGGATCAACATTTTTAGATCAAACTGTAGTCAAATATCCCAGTGAACCAGAGAACGATTGCAAAATGAAACTACCCACCTGACATTCGTTCCCTACACACAGGACCTTCCTAACATTAATGTTACCCGGACTTCACTGGATGGTTACTCTGGTCATGGCAATAGTTTTGCTATGCTTTCGAATGATCAAATGGACTTGGACGATAATTTGCCCACTGCAGCGGCAGTTGACACGATGTCTCCAACTTTCGTAGATCCATCTACTCCTAATCTTGGCACTGACTCAACTCCTTGCCCTGCCGCTCCCCTAGGGCAAACAAAACATCTTCGACGTTAAATGTGAAGAGATCTAAGCCGCGTCCACCGCCTTTCTTTATTAAGGGTGTCACTAGTTTTCGGAAATTTATTGATCTAAGTAAGACGGTTACAAGTGATTTCGTGAAAGACTACGGGTCCGTCTTCGGCAAGACTAACCGTAAGGAGGACCTTACAGGATTGTTCAAAAGATCTTGGGGGAAAAAGCTATGCCTTTTAACTCATATCAACTGAAGGAAGATCGCTCTTTTACAGTTGTTGCAAAAGGCCTTCACTTCTCTACTGATATAGCTGACATTAAGGCAGAGCTTACTGCTCGTGGTCATGTGGTCCGTAATTATTATTTTTATTATTTATTTATTTTATTTTAATTGCAAAAACAACGTCTTCTAGACACAGTTACAAATATAATACAACAAGAAAATGGTGAAAAGGAAAACAAAGTTTAAATTGAACGCCTTCTGATCCGTTAGGTACTTTTGGTCACAATGACCAGCTACGCCCTACTCGCAGCGTTGGTGATCAGAAGGGGAGTTCAAAGGTAATTAAAGCTAAATAAGGGCAAGATTGTAGAGAATAAAAAGAGCGAAGGCCTACATCGGAAATGATATCACTGAGAAGAGGAAGATCTTATTATAATCCCTACACAGAAAGAATGCGAAACGGACAATTGGCATATAAAGAAGAGGCCAAAGGAAGCCTCAAGGGTATAAAGTTACGTGTTCGTCTTGATGGGACATTAAAGCTCACACACCCAAGTAGGAACTCTGCGTCAATGTTACCCTATATAAGCTTGTGCAGAAACATTATTCCCAACAAAGTGTCTATGTTCAAGAGTTGGTAGGTCTAAAAACTTTAGTCTGGATATAAGGGGGAAGCCTCAATTGTGGGTCCCAACTCAAGTTGTGAAGGGCAAACAAAAGGAACTGCTTCTGGACGGTTTCAATGCGCTTACAGAAGGTTAATGATTGGGGGTTCCAAATACACGACCCAAATTCTAAGATAGGTCTCACTAGGGATGTATATAACAGCTTAGTCGTGTAGGGATCATTAAACTCTTTAGACCAGCGCTTAATAAAACCTAGCAAAGCCCATGGCTTTATTCACAGTGAGTTCAATGTGAGTGCCAAAATGTAATTTATGATCAAAGGTAAATGCCCAGATCATGAAAAGATTCGACCTGTTCAAGCTGGAAGAGAATTCAATAAATATTTAATCAAACAGGGGGTTCTACGATAAAACGTCATAGACTTACACTTGTCTCGGTTTAAGTGCAACAAATTGTTAGAGCACCACGAGTATATGGAATTCAAATCAACTTGAAGCAAGCAGAATCATTGGGCGAATTATGGCTCAGGAAGATCTTTAAGTCATCTGCGTACATAAGTGCACGAGAATACTTAATTACATGAGGCAGGTCGTTAATAAATAGCACGAAGAGAAGAGGTCCAAGATGGCTGCAACTATTAAATACAACTTTCTGAGTTCTAGACTGAAGGTAAGATGAGATCCAATTGAAAAGACTCAACAGAAATCCCAACAAACGCAATTTCAGAACCAAAAGACAATGAGAAACACTGTCAAAAGCCTTACTAAAATTAGTAAAAAATAACATCAGTTTGCTTGCCTTGAGTAAAGCCTTGAATTACTGTAAGTAAATTGGAGTAAGTTTGTAGTACGGATCTATTTTTGACAAATCCATGCTGATTCGGTGATATAAACGGGAAACATGAGTGTTGAAGCTGAAAGGTTATAATTTGTTCAAAGTTTAGGTATAGCAGAGAGTTTCGCAATACCCCTGTAGTTGAAATATCAGACCGTGTCCCCTTTTTGTGTAACGGAATAATAGAAGATTCTTTCCAAATAGAAGGAAATTTAGACTGCTCAAGTGATTTGGAAAATAAGATGTAATAGGGTAGGCAAGCATTTTGAGCATTGCTTTAAGATGCACGAAGGTACATTATCAGGTCCAGGAAAAAGATTATATTTTAACGATAGTAAACCATTTAGGACAGAAGAGAATGAAATCGATGGACAACGTATGAAATCATATGAGGAAATAGGGTATGAATACCCATTACAAGCATCTGACGACGAATATATTGATTGAAAGAATTTTGCGAAGAGATTTGCAATATCAATTTCAGTAGAGGCAATTTCATGCTTGTAGAAAAGAGAAGAAGGTAAAGCGTTGGACCGTCGTTTCGTATTAACGAATTGATAAAAACTCTTAGGATCGTTACAGAAGTTACTTGAACTTGAAAGGTAGCTTTTATAGCAAATACGATTTTGGGCTTGGTATTTTGCCCTAGCAGTCGAGTATTTGGAGAAGTCCGCTGCTTTCCCTGATCTTTTATAAGCTTTGAAAAGACGAGACTTCACATTTTTAAATGTCTAATTCTTCTATATATA
>JAEIFV010001548.1:0-38462 GCA_018904265.1 Lordiphosa collinella | reverse complement strand
CACTTCAGAAATGGTGTGGCCAAAATTAAAAATGTGTATTGAGTGACCGGCGATTGAAAGTTCGTGAGTTAGCTGAATGTGTAGGCATTTCAAAAAGTGCTGTACATCGCATATTGACCGAAAAATTGGACATGAAAAAGTTCTGCGCAAGATGGGTGCCGCGTTTGCTGTTCCATCATGACAATGCGCCGGTTCACACCTCTGCCGTTGCAATGGCTAAAATGAATGAATTAAGATTTGAATTGCCCCTTATTCGCCAGGCTTAGCTCCCTCTGAATTTTTTCTTATTTCCAAACTTGAAAAAATACTCGGAGGGAAAAGATTTGGCAACAATGAAGAGGTGGAGTCCGAGGTTAATGCATATTTTGAAGAGCTTCACAATTCATATTATAAAAAAGGTATCGAAGCTATTGAACATCGCTGGGAAAAGTGTATCGACCTAAAAGGATCCTATGTTGATAAATAAAAAAAAAAACTATAAATTTTTGTGTTTTAGTAGTTAGGTCGGCTATTTCTGGACGGCCCTCGTACCCTTGCAGAGGGTATTATAAAATTGTCCAGATGTTTGTAACGCATAGAAGGAAGCATCTCCGACCACATAAAGTATATATATTCTTGATCAGCATGGCGAGCTGAGTTGATTAAGCCCTGTCCGTCTGTCCGTCCGTCTGTTTCTATGCTATCTCCTCCGTCAGTTTTAAAGCTATCCTCCCCAAACTTTGCACGAAGTCTTTTGGTACAAATACGCTGCACATTTGTCGGAACCGGCCGGATCGGATGACTATAGCATATAGCTGCCATAGGAACGATCGGTCGAAAAACTAGTCTTAAAGAGAAAAACTTTTTTGTTTTTAATGGAAACGCCTCCAAAGTACGCATTTCTTAGTTTACTATCCCTTTCCATGATTTCACTAAGTTTGGTCGAAATCGGATGACTATAGCATATAGCTCCCATAGGAACGATCGGTCGAAAAACTAGTTCAAGTGAGAAAAACTTTTTTGTTTTTAATGAAAACGTCCTAATCATTGGCATACACTTAATTTATATACTTCGGACACATTTTTACAAAGTTTTATCAAAATCGGATGACTATAGCATATAGCTGCAGTATGAATGATCGGTCGAAAAAGAAGTTCTAGTGAGAAAAAAACTTTTTGTTTTAAAATGGTATCGCCTCCAAATTTCGCAATTAACAGTGTATTATGCTTTTCCATGATTTCACCAAGTTTAATCGAAATCAGACATCTTTATAGTATAAATCACATAGAAAAGTTATGTCCAAAAAGTAGTCTTAGAAAAACTTTTTGTTATCAATGGAAGCTTATTTTACCTTTCCCAGAGGGAAGGAAGTGCAAAGTAAAATAAAGAAAATTGATAAAAATTTATTCGACAGACAAAGCCGAGCGATTAGCCCCGCTTTCTCTTCGGCTGTCCGAAAGTGTTTCAGATATAAAGTAGAACACAGAGTAGGTGGAAAAAGTTTAGGAAAATCTAAGCGCAAAAACTGTAGCCAAATTTTAGAATCCAAACAAGTGTGGCCAATCATTATTCGAAAAGACAAAAGAGAAAAAAAGTAAAGAATCATTTTGCTGGGGAGAGAGGGGGTGTCAACTTTGTCGCGATTTTTCTTATTTTCAAAATACTATTAGCGATAAATCTGCCAACTTTTATGGACGATTTTTTTTTTTTTTTTTTGTGTTTAATTTTGTTTATTTCTATATTCTTATATACTAGTTGAACAAAGTGACTATGGATAAACTTAGGCTAGTCTCATATATGAGCTCTCTGCTTAAACTAATTTCATGAGTATTGGTTTCCCTTTTCAGGATTTAATTACTTGTATATACAAAACTTATCTCTAAATAGTACATTTGTATTTTGGGGTTGCAGTGAAAAATAAAGAAAAACAATGCATATGGGCTTATTGTTAAAACTTGGTTATTTGTAGGTGGGTGTGGGATGGATAGTGGTAAAATAGAATGGGATAGTAAAATAGAAAGGGGTGTTTTAACTTGGATTTTGGATCCACCAGAATTTGTTTTTTATGTTTTCAGAAAAGCAAATATCTTTCGTTGATAACGACATGTCGAATCTTTTGTTTGTGTCTGTTAACTGTTTTCGTTTATGGATTTTTTTGTTTGCTCTCCTGTATATATGATATATAGAAGGTATGCCATTGTCGTTTTGAATATACCCATTTTTATCGAGATATAGAAATATTTCCGGGGAAGTAAAACCGTTTAAATTACATAACTCAAAATATGAGTCGCTTTCATAGAACTGAGCTTTTATAAGAATGTTTTCTATGTTATCAAGGGATCTCAGTATGTGACTTCTAGTTAAGTAAATTATGTGATTGTCTATTCTTATAACTTCAGATGCATTGTATAGTTTCTTGTTAGATATATACTTTGTGTAGTTGCTAATTGGCGATCTATACATAGACGTGCATGCTCTTAATATCCTTCTCTCGAATTTACGTATCCTTTCCATATATGATGGAGATATATTAAACCAAATAGCACAACCATACGAAAGGATTGGTCTAATAAGTGACTGATACATAATTACTTTTATTCTACTGCTCACCAGTCGGGAACTAAACATTCTTTTATAAACAAAAATGCCTTTTGTGCTTTTTCCAGTTGCTTGTTGATGTGATAGTCAAAGTAAAGGAATCTATTTAAGTATAGTCCCAGGTATTTTATTCTTCCCGAGAGAGGAATATACCTATTTTGGAGATCATTTATTTTGAACTGCCTCCATTTTTTTTAAATTTTGTTGTTGGTTTTTTTGACTGGTGGGCGGAAAAGAATACTTTCGCATTTGTTTGAATTCATTTTTAGATGCCAGTCTTGCGCATAGTTTTCAACAATATGGAGTTTCTCTTCTAGATGTCGGTTTATGTTAACTACAGAGTCGTCAGAGTGGAAGATGACTATCAGGCCTGTTCCGAATTCCGAACGTTTTCAAAAAGTAAAAACGAAACGAAAACGAGCGTTTTACTATTTGCTGTTCCCAATTCCGAACGATTTGGTTACGTTTCGAACTCGGTTTCGAAAACAGCTGGCTGGGTGGCCTGTGCACGTGTTTGTGTATATCGGCAGCAGACAGAGTTGTCATCAACTCCCTTATTTTAATTTATAAAGCTCTTATTTACTCTTTAAATCCATTTATTTTTACTTAAACCAGTATTTGAATATTACATTTGAATATGACATATAAAATAAGGTTAAACATAGCTAAATAAAATAAAAATAGTGCTGTCCGATTAAATGCACTCATATGCAGCAACCCTAGCAGCCGCCGATTGAAGGTCGAAATCGACTAAAAAGTAAAGTGGAATTCAGATCAGCTCGGTTTGGTTGTTTTTCATGCAATATTTTATTGAAGTTTATAAAAGAATTCTGTAAAATTATACTTAAACTTAAAACAGTTTAAGTAATGATGTTAAACGATCTTACAAATGTTCAACTAATTTCGAATTTTTAGTTTATCATATTGGGGAGTTAGTTTAATGCTTAAATTTGCAACTACTTTTCATTCCGCTGACTCTGCAGCGCACGTTTTGAAAACGACAATTCTTGTCGATTTGCGGAATTCGGAACAGCAATCAACTCGATTTGCGGCAATTTCACTCGTTTTCGGAATTCGGAACAGGCCCGTATATCATCTGCAAAAGCTATTATGCTATCTACTTTTCTAGCAGATCATTTATGTACAAGTTAAATAATGTTGGAGCATTGACCGTGCCCTGTTGCAGCCCATTTTCTACTTTAAAGACTGTACGAGGTGTGTTCAAAAAGTATCGCGAATTTTGTGTTTTTTCAAAAGTTATTTATTTATTCATGAATATCAATTTTGTCCCCTTCAAAGTAATCCCCAAAGTAATCCCCATATTATACACTTGTGCCAACGGTTTTCCAATCTTCGAAGCACTTCAAAAAATCATTTTTTTTTATCTTGTTCAGCTCCTCCTTCGATGCCGTCTTTATCTCGTCAAGCGTAGCGTAACGTCGTCCTTTCATGGGCCTCTTCAGTTCAGGGAACAAGAAAAAGTCACAGGGGTCCAGATCTGGGGAATACGGTGGCTGCGGCATCATTAGTGTGTTGTTTTTGGCCAAAAAGTCGCGCACAAGCAACGATGTGTGAGCAGGGGCGTTATCGCGTTACCACAAATCCGGGCGTTTCTGGCGGACTGCTTCGCGCAAATTGCGCATAACTTGCAGGTAATATTCCTTATTGACCGTTCTTCCCTGTGGCAAGAACTCATGATGCACCACGCCCCTGCAATCGAAGAAAACTGTCAGCAAAACTTTCACATTCGACCGAACTTGGCGCGCTTTTTTCGGTCTTGGTTCGTGCGGCAGCTTCCATTGAGATGATTGAGCTTTGGTTTCCACGTCATAACCATAAACCCACGATTCGTCACCAGTTATGACCCTCTGGAGCAAATTTGGGTCGTCGCGGACAGAGGTTAACATCTCATTAGCAATGTTCATGCGATGCTGTTTTTGGTCACAATTGAGGTAAAAATCGAAGACGATCCAAAACACGTGCAAGCGAAGCAGCTGTCAACAATTAAGTGAACATTCAAAATGGCCGAGCTTGTCGGCATAAGTGAGAAACATGAGTAGCAACATAACGCCACAAAAAAATCGAAATTCGAATATACGTAGCCCGCGAAAATTCAAAATTCGCGATACTTTTTGAACACACCTCGTATTACTAATAGTATTATTAATTTTGACTTTAAATTTCCTATCAAATATCATATTATATATTAATATAAGTAGATTTAACGGAAACTTGTACCTTATAAGTTTAACCAATAAGCCTTTTGTCCATACCCTGTCAAATGCCTTTTCCAAGTCTACGAAACATGCCCCTGTCGCATTTTTTTTGTTCCAAGCCCAGTTTATTTCAGACATAAGTAGGTTTATTGCATGAGCTGTGCAGTGTCCGTGCTTAAATCCAAATTGTTTTTCGCTTTTAATGTTATTTGAATCAATGATTCTGGTAATATTGACACTAATGATAATTTCATAGATCTTGCTAATGTTTGGCAACATACTTATAGGTCGCAAATTGTTTATATTGTTTTTATCCTTATCTTTCTTTGGGATAACAATGAGCTTGGCAGTTTTCCATTGCGGCGGGAAGTATGAAATATTGAGCATGTTGTTAAATATTGAACAGTACTCTAAAACAATTTCTGTGGGCAGAGATTTAAGCACTATGTTTGGAATTTCGTCCAAACCTGAGGACATCTTATTTTTGAGCTTAGCTATTATATCTTGTACTTCAGACAGAGACACGAAGTAATTCTCAAGCTGGCTATAGGTCAAATCGTTGGCTAGTTTGGCATTATTAAAGGAGGTTTTGGTCGTCTGCATGCTATCAAACCTAGTTTTTATTTCCAAAAACTGGTTGAAGCATTGTTCGACTTGACAATGGACCCTATTATTTGTGTTATTAGACTTTGCTGAGTGAACTGTTTGAAAATGTGATCCGACTATTTCAATAAGATCGTTGTTGTCTTTTATTATAAAGCAATTTTTTGACTCATTTTTGTCTAAAAGATTAGGATTAAGACCCGCTTTCGTGATTGTGATTGTAGATGTGCAAGGAATATTAATATGACTTAATGTGTTTTCCCCCTTTTTAAGAAAGTTCCTTTTTACTATAGTAAATTTTGAAGGGTTGTTGGGCTTAAGATTGGCAAGATTTTGTTCAAGTTGTTTGTTAAAGTTAATTCGGATATTTTCTTCGATTAGTTTTTTGGTAAGTTTAAGCTTGGCTTTTAGCAAGGTAACTGTGTTAAGTGGAAGAAGTACTTCGAGCCGGTTGTGTTGCTTTATTAAAGTAAGCAATTTAGATTTTTCTTTTTGTTAAATTTTCCATAGGATTATTGATGTTCATTTTGGGGACATTCTTTTCTATTGCAGTAATGATGATGTTATTTAACTTTTCTAGGTGGTAATCAATCTCAAGGCTATTTAGGTTTTTGTCGTTTGGAGTATGGGGTTCACTCTTAAGCAGGGCTATGCAGCATTTTTGAAAATTATACCAGTTAGTTTTTTTATAATTAAGGATTTTTCCTTGGTCATTTTCTAACAAGGTAAAAATGTTGGTTTGGTCTCTAGATGAGGCTATAATTAGAATAGCTGAGTGGTCACTGTCATAGTTCAAGCATCTAAGGCAGTTAATACCATCTGAAGTTTTGTTAATTTCAAGCCTGAAGTCTGCTAGACATATGTCTAGGTACGAGTTACCGTTTTCGTATGAGACTGAGCTGGATGCATAAAGGCTACACCTGAATCTAAGTTCATTCTCATTTAACCAACCTTTTAAGGAATTGCCTTTTGTGTTGTTATTATCGTTTCCCCATAAAGAGTGTTTGCAATTCAGATCACCCGCCAGAATGTAGTAGTGATTAAGGTTATGGAGATTTAATTCTTCAAATATTGTGTTGAGCTCTGATGCGAAAGCACCATTATTGTTTCCCGAAGGATAGTATGAAGCTATAATGAAAAGACTTTTATTAGCTTGCATCCGAAGTTTTATTATACAAGCTTCCATATGCATCAGTGAGTCTATTTTAGTACGAGTGCAGATATTAAATTGTAATGAATCTTTGATTAGGATTGCAACACCCCCTCCTCTAATCCCATATTTTCTATCTTTCCTGATTATTGTATAGCCTGGGAATTTAAGTATGTGGCTAGGGTTTAATTTGGTTTCATTAAGCATAAGTATATCTGGGTTGTGTTCTTTAAGAAAGTTATTGAGTTCCAGTCTTCAACTGATTCTAATAAGAGAATTTACATTGAGTGAGATGATACGCAATGTGTCAAGGGAAATGTTATTTGTATTCTGCCTCAAGTTCATTCTGAATCCATTAAGTTGCAAATAGTATCAACTCTGGCTGTTTGGATATCGAGTTGTTCTTGAAGAAGTTTTATTTGATTACTTAGGCCAAGGATTGATTTTTTTTATTTCTTCTAGCAAGGAGCTCTGGTTAGTTTCTTTTGGTGTACTGTGAGTTTTAGGCATATTTTTGGTAGTATTTGCGTAGCTTATGTTAGGGTTAATAAAGGATGATGAAAATGTTGGTTTATTGGCTAAGTTTTGCTTTTTAATTCTAATTCTATTTTGAAGTTCTCTATAACGTTCACAGCCTCTATAGGAGGCCGGATGACCAGGTTTCTTGCAAAGGATGCAAAACAGTTATTCTTTTTCGATGACTTCCTTCTCCAGTAGGGGACAGGCTTCGCTTCTGTGAGGATTGCTGCAATTAACACATCTCGGGGTTATTCTCTCCATGAAAAAAGCTCTGGCAGTTTCTGCATTGCGGAATATCTGGTTTTCGTAGAGGTTCCCACTTGATGCAGTGGTACTGGATTGTTATAATTGATTTAAGCTCAGTTACATTGCTGTCAGCACTAATTTGGACCATAAAGAATGGTAGATCGATGTTACGCTCTTTTGAGTTTTTCGTTGAGAATGTGTTAACCTTTAAGAATTCCAAGTTCTCTTTCTGGTGGGTTTTTAATTCACTTAGGATTTCGGTAGGGTCAGTGTTGGCGCTGAGCCCTTTCATTAAATAAGTTTTTGTTTTGAGGCTCTTAGGTGTATAAGAGACTTACACTAGTACTATATAGATGTCCGATTTCGACCAAACTTAGTGAAATCATGGGAAGGGATAGTAAACTAAGAAATACGCACTTTGGAGGCGTTTCCATTAAAAACAAAAAAGTTTTTCTCTTTAAGACTTGTTTTTCAACCGATCGTTCCTATGGCAGCTATATGCTATAGTCATCCGATCTGGCCGGTTCCGACAAATGTGCAGCGTATTTGTACCAAAAGACTTCGTGCAAACTTTGGTGAGGATAGCTTTAAAACTGACGGAAGAGATAGCATAGAAACAGACGGACAGAAGGACAGACGGACAAGGCTAAATGAACTCAGCTTGTCATGCTGATCAAGAATATATATACTTTATGTGGTCGGAGATGCTTCCTTCTATGCGTTACAAACATCCGGACAATTTTATAATACCGTCTGCAAGGGTATAAAAACCAGTAAATTTATTTAGTAATTAATTAAGGGCCGATATCACATAAACTAACATATAACAGAGTAAATTTTGAGCTTATCTGACACATATCAGCTATCTAAAAGATGTGAAATCGGCCCTTAATCTCTTTGTTCTACAAATCACTTTCGACCTAAAAACTACATAAATCGTATGATAATTGGGTCGTTTTTGGAACGGAAGCGATTTGTAGAAATCATGGAAATATTCAAAACATAATTTACTCTGAAGTAAAATTCCACCAACTGAGACCATTATGGTTGGAGTTTCCATAATTTATTCTGAACGTTTTTCTAGATGAATTATTAATCTTTTCTGCCGATTGTAAGACTCAGTTGCCCAAAACCGACCAGGTAACAGAAGAAGTCGCTAAGCAGTAGGTCAAAATTTTGCATGTCTATATTTTTTTACCCTGTTCCCATTGAAAATGGGAAAAGGGGGATCATGAAGTTGTGCAAAAGTATGTAACAGGTAGAAGGATACCCGGTAGGTGTATACCCGATTCAATACGAGTTTGTTTTAGATTTGGAAAATTCCTCCCCCTCCCCCCTTTAAGCGCAAAAAACTGTCATAGCTACAATTTTTAAGTTAGACCTTCCAAGCTTTATATATATCAAGGCCCAATATCTATCTATTCTGAAAAGATTAATAAGATCGGACGAAAAACACCAAAGTTATATACGAATCAATTTTGCTTGTGGGGAGGGAAAGGGGGGGGGGGCCTTGCATTGTCAGTTACCGCGTTTGCGCGTGCGTGTGTGCGTATGTTAGAGTGTGTGTGTGTATGTGTGAGTGTGTGTATATGTGTATGAAAACACAAGAAGTCAAGGGAACAGGGTATTTTGTAGTCGGGGCACTCGACTACAGCTCCCTTACTTGGTTTTGTTGAACCGATGCGAAATTTTAGGTTCGGAACTGGTTCGGTTCAAAACTGGTTTGCAGCCCTGATGTCAACAAAAGAATCTTATAATCTGAACTATATGTCTGAACTAAAACTATATCTCAAAGGTTGGAGCTGAGAAATGTTGGACCAACAGGCGCCAGCCCGTCCACCTGGGAGCATTTTGAAAAAGTGTTCGTCATTTTAAGTGTGTCGAAGTCCATAGTAATTGACCCAGTTGATAGTACAGGTGAGAATATCTGAAGAATAAATATGCTTTGTATATAACAAATAAGACCTCGAGCCAGTAAAAACTGCAAGTTAACAGTATAAAGGTCATTAAAACAGTCATTAAAGTACTAAAACGCATGGCACCGCGTTGTTGTTCGAAACTTAATAAAAAAAGTCATTTAAAATAACAAAAACTCCTGTTTGTATGCAATTGTTGTATGCAAACAATTTTTGGTCTTCTGCCATGCACTTACAAAGTGGAATTTCTGTCTTAGGCCGTCTTTTTGGAGTTTTTCGCGCAAGCTGCTTTTGGAATTCCCAAACAGTTTTGCCGTCGCTGGAATCGAGAGGCTCCTCTTGATAGACATTTCAGGCACAAGATCGCTGATGAGTGAGGATTTGGTCCCTCATGAAACGCGTCCGATCAACCTGAAGCCTCCTTTGTTGTGTTGTGTCCCACTGTTTAAAGTTATGCCAATAGCATAACAAGAACTCGAGACAGTAAAAACTGCAAGTATAACAATTAAATTTTTTGCAGTTTTCTTCAACTTCAACAGCAGCAACAATATGACTGATGCATCGGGTTCGCAGCCTAAACGTCAACGTCTGGACAAATTTGACAAGTTTCTCGACGTCGAGTAGCGTAAGTTTGCTGTCATGGGGCGTATTATGGAGGAGTCAGTGAACTTCCACAACCGTGTGGTTTCTCACTTCGAGAAGAAAAGGGAAATGGAGGGAGAAAATGCCTCAAATAATTAGAAATTTAAGAATAATAATTAATATACAGTAGCGGACAAAGAAATCCGGACAGGCAAAAAAATGTTCGTTTCGTAAATTTTTTTAAATTGTGTTTATTGTTTCAAGAAAATTTGTATGAAACTTATTAAACGAATGTATTTGTGATGTTTGTTTTTTTTTAAGTCTTAAATTAAAATTATTGATACTTTTTCAAAAACTGAGGAACTCAAACAAAATTTTTTTTTTATTTCGAAAGTAAGTTACAAATTATTTGAAAATAGTGTTTTTTAATGGAATATTATACTACTTAAAAAATAAGCTTTCAATATTTTGTTGGCCCTCCTTTGTTTTTTATGACCGCCTTTATGCGTGGCATAGAATCCACTAAATGTTGGATTGTTTTAACGGTTATATCGTTGTACCAAACATTTTCCACAATTGAATCAAGCTCTTTCACAGTTTTGGGTTTCTCTTCGTTATTTTAACCTTTAAAATATGCCAAAGATTCTCAATCGGGCTTAAATCAGAACTATTGCCTGGTCAGTCCAACGAAGTTATTCCAACCCGCTTCAAATATTTTGTAATCCAAAAAAGAAAAAATATTAAAAAGTTAAGAGCTTAGGTATCACTTATACAATAAATAAAGGAATTTAAAAAAATATAACTTACCGATTTTGCACGATGGCAAGGAGCATCGGCATACGAAAGATGCTCCTCAATAGATGGTACAAGATGACGTCAAATGGTTTTTGTTTTTAGTGCCATATCTCCAACTCCAAAGTAAGAAAAGCATCCCCAGACCATACGGGATCCACCATGCCTGACCGTCCGTCGTAGGCACTCATTTTTGAACCTTTCTCCGACTTTACGTCGCACGTAGGACATACCATCGAAACCAAATAGGTTTATTTTGGACTCATCTGAAAATATAACGTTCCTCCAATCGTTTAATGTCCAAGATTCGTGCTCTTTAACCCATTGCTGGTCTGCGCCCATAAAGTCCTGCATCCTGAAGGCGTCTTCGTACTGTTGGAGTGCTAATATCGACTCCTTCCGACTGAACAAACTCGAATCTTATTTCTTCTGCAGTTTTGAATCGATTGGCCATGCTTAAGCGCCTTATAATACGATCTTCCTGGTCGTTGATCTTCTTCTTTCTTCCTGTCCCAGGGTTTCGCTTCAGAGTTCCGGTTTTTCCAAAATTCTTTAAGAAATCCCCGACAGAAGATTTACTAAAGCCAACTTTAGCGCTTATATCGCGGAGGCTTAAATTTTCCGATCGCAAAGACAATATGGCACCTTTATCAGCTTCAGTCATTTTTGACATGTTTCATTTTTTTTTTTTCGCACCTAAAGCTTAGGGCACAATAAACTGGGCGGTATTTTAATACTAAATACTTACTAGAAACACGAAAAAACATCCAAACTGATTGAACCTTTTTACATATTTTAAGCCCGTTCAAAGTTTGCATATAGAGTCTATACCTATTTGTCCGGATTTCTATGTCCGCTACTGAAAAAAAAGAGATTGAGATAAGCTCGGCTTTGGACCTTTAGGCTGCTGTTTAAATTAATTTTAAATATGAAACTTTGTGTAACATTCTTCCAGATTCCAGATTTGTAGTTTGCTGGTGTTACCGCATATTTTTTTGAAAAAAATGTCGAAATGCCTCGATACTAAATTTATTTTAAATCAATTCTTTAAAAAATTTAAGGTAATTTTCTAGTCTTGACCCGTTTGTTCAAAAAAAAAACCAAAAAGAGGCCGATTTATGATAAGGAATTTGGGGAAAATTAAACATTTTTTGGGGGTCTTCACTGGTCTTTTTTTCATAAAAAAGTTTTAAAGTTTCGATGCAAAATGCAATTTTGCAAGGCTAACTTGATCACTTTTTTAAAAATTCTGGAAATTTTTTGTCGTTTACCAACACTAAGTGAAACGGTTTCCATACAAAAATGTGAATAACGTGTAAAAAATGTAAATGAAAATAAAATTCTTCTTTGGATAAAATTTGGTGGTCCTGAAAATGGACCGATTTGGTCCCCAAGTCAATAAAAGGAAGGTCAGGTCAAAAAGCAGGGGTCATCATCGATCATCACCAATCGTCAAAATCTTATATAATATTCATAGCAAGGTCAGGAATGTAAGCAAAAGGGTCGTCATCAATCACCGCCAATCGTCAAAATCATAAAACAGTTTCAAAGCAAAGTCAGGAGTGAAAGCATTTGGGTCATCATCAGCACCAGTCGTCAGCATCATCGTCTTCCTACAGGATAGTGGAGATTTAAAGGGTACTGCTTACCAAATTTCTAGAGACTCCCAACTAAGATTAAAAAAAATGTAGTCGAAACTGATGTTTTGAGGACTGTGATATAAAATAGTCCTGCGCTGCAGGCGAAAATTTTAAAAATGAAATCGCGCGATTTGATGACTGTTTGGTGCTGGAAGCCTTCTTCATGCAAACAGTCGTACGTTTTTTTCCAGCAGTCCGACATTATTGTCGTCCCATCCGCAATGCGCTCCTTATAATATTTAGCAATGTGACTTTATCCCGTTTTTCCACTGGAAGAATGAAAAAGTCGCCACTTTCCCTCTCAAATAAGTTACCATCCAAAGAGCCATTGACCTTCGACCACTCGTCCACAGTTGTATTTCCTTTCTTCCCGAGCTTTAGCCTCGTCTATTTCTACAACTTTTCCAGGCCCTCATATTTTGTCACGGCTAAAATGTGAAATGTTCCAGTCAATGTAAATCTTCTTTTAAAAAATTTAACAACACTTCAAAACTTTACACTTTTTTGACATTTACGACCGATTTTTTAAACATACCATGCATGTTAAAAGTGGTAATTTTTTTCTCATGTGTTTTGTTGTTGCTTCGTAAACTTTTTGATTAACACTTTTACGCTTTGCCATTTTACGAGGGCTAGTGAATATCCTCATTATTTAATTGCTAAGAAGTGTAAAAAAATAGTTAACCTCTTTCAAATTGCTCAATTATAAGCATATTTATTTGCTGATTGCCAGCTCGTGATGATCCTGCCAAGTCCATCATTTGCAATAACATTGCTTTGTCTTGCTCCAAAGCTAATAATAAAAGACCATCATCTAAATCCAATGGATGCAAGAATACAAGAATGCAATAATGGTGCCAATGCGAACACCTTATAGCATCTTTTTGATAAATCGTGATGTCGATGACAAAATCACGGCGATGAGAACCTAGCATAAAATATCTTTTAAAAATGGATGTCGATCTTCCCCAATTTCTCCAAGTTTGGCCCGCTGAGCATGAAATGTTATCCATATGTTATCGATAAACCGTTTTCACTAAAATTAAGTGTGAATGCAGTTGCCCAACTCTCCCTGGATATTGAACAGGATTCTTCTTTATAGATGTAGCAGTTGCCGGCTAGCATCGAAATGCATTTTATTGGTAAAATCCCAAAAAATGAGTTGCGACTTGACCGCGTTGATTAGCGACACATGTTAGTACTCCACGAAGCTTTCTAAATAGTTTTTGTCTTAGTTTTTGGTTTTTTTTGAATTGCTCGATTCTCGAAGGTACCTTTGAGTATTATCAAACATGTTTCAAATCAAAGTCTTAAGAGAAAGTTTATTCCTCCAACCTTTTTTTACTTATTAAGCAAGTGAGAATACTTATAACATTTTATTTGGTGTAGTCTCTTAGGCTTTGCGAACTTTAGTTTAAATCTGGGTATCCTTTTGAAAGTACGAAAACATTTTGTTGGAAATCAACGCCAACTACAAAAATATATGAACTTGAACGGCAACACTGCGTATAAGTAATATCAAAAACTTTAAAGCCCCGTGGCGTCCACTTAAACATAACATTTTGAGCTTTTTTCTCGCTAAAGTTATGTACACAGACAAGCTAAATCGATTTAGCTGGGGTCAACTCTTTAAAAAAAAGCTAGCTAAGCGGTTGCTAAAACTTTTAGCTTGCCTCTTGAGCTGGTCTCAGACAAGCTAAATGCCTTAGCTCATACCCAGCTAAAAACGCGTGGCGCCGCAACCTTGACTGGCTAAAAGCTGATAGTTTTAGCTAGGTAGAAGCAAAAAAAAAATGGTTTGCAATTATTTAGCTAGTTACCCTTGCTAAATGAATGCAACAATGGCTGCAGCCTGCAGCAAAAAGAAAAAATAAAACACAACTAAGGGTTTGCCCATGACTTCTGCTCTCCAAATATCATCCAAATACCCTTTCACATTTGAAGGGTATTTTGGCGTTGAGCAGTCACACTGTACCCTTAGCTGGGACTCCAGCGTAAAAAGTTGTATTTTTAGCAAGGTCTAGATTTAGTTTGTCTGAGTACATAGTTTAAATATACACCATAAACTAGCGAATCCATACAAAAAAGTGCGCTCTAATGTACGAGGTGTGTTCAAAAAGTATCGCGAATTTTGTGTTTTTTCAAAAATTATTTATTTATTCATGAATATCTATTTTGTCCCCTTCAAAGTAATCCCCATGAGATATTATACACTTGTGCCAACGGTTTTTCCAATCTTCGAAGCACTTCAAAAAATCATTTTTTTTTATCTTGTTCAGCTCCTCCTTCGATGCCGTCTTTATCTCGTCAAGCGTAGCGTAACGTCGTCCTTTCATGGGCCTCTTCAGTTTAGGGAACAAGAAAAAGTCACAGGGGGCCAGATCTGGGGAATACGGTGGCTGCGGCATCATTAGTGTGTTGTTTTTGGCCAAAAAGTCGCGCACAAGCAACGATGTGTGAGCAGGGGGCGTTATCGTGGTGCAAAAGCCAATTTTTGTTCTTCCACAAATCCGGGCGTTTCTGGCGGATTGCTTCGCGCAAATTGCGCATAACTTGCAGGTAATATTCCTTATTGACCGTTCTTCCCTGTGGCAAGAACTCATGATGCACCACGCCCCTGCAATCGAAGAAAACTGTCAGCAAAACTTTCACATTCGACCGAACTTGGCGCGCTTTTTTCGGTCTTGGTTCGTGCGGCAGCTTCCATTGAGATGATTGAGCTTTGGTTTCCACGTCATAACCATAAACCCACGATTCGTCACCAGTTATGACCCTCTGGAGCAAATTTGGGTCGTCGCGGACAGAGTTTAACATCTCATTAGCAATGTTCATGCGATGCTGTTTTTGGTCGCAATTGAGCAATTTTGGTACGAATTTCGCGGCGACCCGTCTCATGCCCAAATCATTGATAAAAATCGAATGGCACGAGCCAATCGATATGTTTAGGTCCTCAGCAACTTCTCTAACGGTGATTCGACGATTGGCCAATACCATTTTCTCCACTTCATTAATTTTTTCGTCTGTTGTTGAAGTGCTCGGGCGTCCGGCACGCTCTTCGTCGTTCACATCTTCTCGGCCTTCTGAGAACATTTTGTACCACCGATAAACGTTGCTTCGGTCCAAGGTAGCTTCTCCGTATGCCACAGTCAACATTCGGAATGCATCCGCGCACTTAATTTAGTTTTTCACACATAATTTGATACAGGTTCTTTGATCCATTTTTTTGAATAGGTAAAAATCGAAGACGATCCAAAACACGTGCAAGCAAAGCAGCTGTCAACAATTAAGTGAACATTCAAAATGGCCGAGCTTGTCGGCATAAGTGAGAGACATGAGTACCAACATAACGCCACAAAAAAATCGAAATTCGAATATACGTAACCCGCGAAAATTCAAAATTCGCGATACTTTTTAAACACACCTCGTACATATGTAAGTATGGTAAATGAAGTTTTCAGTTGAAATTCATTTTTTCTTTTTTTACGCTTAGCATACACCTCAACAAAGGAGCTGCCAAAACAAAAAACCCAATATAAAATAAACTCACAAAACTTTAGGCAACAAAGCGCTTTGGCGATCGCTTTCAACAAAAGGTCTCAAGAAAAGACAATAAATATAAAGGGTGATGTTTTAAGAGCTATAGGAAACTTAAAAAAAAAAAAACACATAAAATTTAGAAAAATGCATGAAATCTTTATTTGAATCGATAGTACGGTCCATATAATTTAATGTTTGAAGATTATTTCCTCAAAATGCCTCAAATGGTCCATCCGCTTAGTCCAATTTTGGCATACTCTTTCCAACATTTCGGCCGGTATCTCACGAATAAATGCTTCAATGTTGTCTTCCAATGCGTCAATTGAAGCGGGCTTGTCTGTATAGACATGAGCTTTAACATTGCCCCACAAAAAATAGTCTAAAGGCGCTAAATCGCACGATCTAGGCGGCCAATTGACCGGTCCCGAACGTGAAATAAAATGTTCACCGAACTCGCCTCTCAATAAGTCCATTGTTGCGCGTGCTGTGTGGCATGTGGCACCGTCTTGTTGAAACCACATGTCATGCAAGTCAAGCTCTTGCATTTTGGGCAAAAAAAAGTTGGATATCATCTCACGGTAGCGCTCACCATTCACAGTTATGTTACGATTCGCATCATCTTTGAAGAAGTACGGTCCAATGATGCCACCAGCCCATAAACCGCACCGAACTGTGACTTTTTCTGCTTATTTACGTACCCATTGAGCCAAAAATGAGCTTCGTCACTGAACACAATTTTTCGTTCAAAAAGTGGATCTTCGGCCAACTTTCCAAAATTCACCAAAAATTCTACGTTGCGGTAGGTCGTTCGGCTTCAATTCTTGCACCAGCTGTATTTTGAAAGGCTTCACACCTAAATCCTTCCGCAAAATTTTCCACGTTGTTGAGTAACAGAGGCCCAATTGCTGCGAACGGCGACGAATCGATAATTGATGGTCATCATTAACACTGGCCGATACAGCTGCGATATTTTCTTCAGTTCGCACTCTACGTAAGCGTGTTGGTGGTTTAATGTCCAACAATGTGAATTTGGTGCGAAATTTAGTCACAATAGCCCGAATAGCCGCTTCAGTGGGTCGATTAAACTGACCATAAAATGGAAGAAGCGCGCGATGAACTTTCTTAACAGAGCACGCATTTTGATAATAAAATTCAATAATTTGCAAGCGTTGATCGTTTTTGAGACGATTCATGGTTCAATTATAGACCAAACTGAAGATGTTTGACAGTGAAACAAAACACGAAACGTGCGTGAGCTGTTTAAGCCAGTGTTGCCAAAAAGATAATACTTTTATGACTGTTTAATGACCTTTATACTGTCAACTTGCAGTTTTTACTGGCTCGAGGTCTTGCTATGCTATTGGCATAACTTTAAACAGAGGCACACAACACAACAAAGGAGGCATCAGGTTGATCGGACGACGTTTCATGAGGGACCAACCTCACTCATCAGCGATCTTGAGCCTGAAATGTCTGTCCAAACAGCAGTCTCTCCATGCCCGCGACGGCAAAACTGTTTGGGAATTCCAAAAGCAGCTTTGCGCGCAAAACACCAACAAGACAGCTTAAGACAGCCATTCCCCTTTGTAAGTGTGTAAAGTTATGTCAATAACATAGCAAGACCTCGAGCCAGTAAAAACTGCAAGCAAAAAGATAATAGCTAAAAAATCACCCTTTACTTGATTGATATTTTTTAGTATATTTTTATTTTCTTAAAGATCACAAAAAATTTAAAATGTCGAGTTAAAATTTTCATCGCTGCTAACTTGTCTTCTTATCGCAGTGTGAAATTCTCACAAATTAATCTTATCGATAGTTTTTTTCGATACGTTTTTAAATTAGCCTTTTAATTCTTATTTAACTAGAACACGTATGTTTTATAAGAGGTGTAGGGCATTGGACAGGTCGACCTGCAGGGGCGGCCGGTCTACGTGTTGTTTTTGGCAAATGTTTGCTAGCCTCTCCCACTCTCCTGCTTGGCTGTTCTCCCTCTCTTTTCGCCTTACTCACTCTCCCTCTCTCTCTCTCTCTCAATTTTTAGTTGCGTTTGTCTTTGACTTTTGTTCTACTCTCCTGCGCGACGGACTCGCTCGCTATATTGGGCAAAAGGACTACGTCTACGAGTACTTCATTGTGCTTGGGGGCGGCGGCGGCGGGTAAAGGGATGTATGTATCAAAAATCACAAATCGAAGCCAACTTTTTTGGCAACACGTTGATTTGCATCTGGGCGGCTGGGCAGCTGTGCAGCATCTCAAGATGAACTTCGTTGTGGCCGACAAGCACACGAAGTTGCTGATGAGCACGAAGGTGGCTGGCAATCGTCGGCATGGGGAATCCTGCAAGTGGCAGGTGCAAGTGGAGTCCTGCTTTCATTTTCATGGAAATTGCGCTCTCGCCCTCGTGGCGGCTCGCGACACGTGTAACTGGGTTAAAGGCAAACTTAATTGCCGAGAAAATGCCCACGATTTTGGAGGCAAATGAAGGGCAAAGGGAAAATCAATAACTGTTAACAATGGCATTTCGGTACATAATGCAAAATGGGAAATGGGAGGAAAATGGGGGGCCAAAAACTGGGTCAAGTGAATCGGCGAATGAAGGGACACCAGTGATATCATCAATAGTCGGTTGGGAAATACTGGGGAAATCGGTATGTTTGATCCTTTCAAAGGAATAGTGAAATTCAGGGAATCGCAGTTGTGTTTTTCTTTTCCCTTGTTTTTCTTTTTGTTTTTGCATTACGCCCACTCGATAAATTTCACCTAGAAAATTATTATGTACGCTCTACCCCTCGTAATTACACACACGCGGACGCCTTGTCCATGTGTGTGTGCGTGTGCTTGAGTTGAAAGGCAATTGGAAAAAGTAATGGCCGACAAAATGAATCGCCACGCAGCAGCACCAAAAGCAGAAGCAGCGATAAGAGAATATGAAGAGTAAAGCGGAATACACAAATGCTTGAAATGGGATGAAAAAGAAAACTTCCGGCAAAGCTAAAGAGCAACAAAATGCCAAACTCACACAATTAACCATTTCTACAAACACAATCAAACAGCCATATGAAAACCCACGTGAATCAGAGAGAGGCAGAGAGAGAGAGAGCACTCGAGCGAGAGCGTAGAACACCAGACGAGACGGGAGAGAGAGAGCCGCCTCTGATCGCGGCGAATTCGTTTAGAGTTTTCATTCAAACCTCATCAAATATTGTGAAAACTGCAACAAACAAGCACACCGACATAAGTGCATACATACTTACATATGTTTGTAGATATGTAAATGCAACTGCCTGAGCATTTCCTAAACAAAAACAGTTAAAACCAGAACTTGCCCCCTCTCTCGCTCACTCTCTCTCTCTCTCGCTGTGACGCTCTCTTCTTCGCCTGCTTTGTGTCGCGTCATTCGTTTTAATTTTTTTACGCCATATTGAAATTTCGTTATATTTGCCATTTTTCTTGGGGTTTTTTATGGCACTTCCCAGCGGTTTGATTTGAACTTTTTGCTTGCATTGCCTAGATAATGGCTTGAATGCCATGTTTTAAGTAAAAAATTAGGTTTCTATAGATGATTTAGTGCCATAAAAAGGTCTTGAAAATTGACTGGAGGGGGGCTCACTCTCCCAATTACGCTCTCTCTCGCCTCGGTTTTGACTTCGTACTTGTTCGTGTGTGTGTGCGAGCGAGCGTGTGTGTGCAAATGCAAATATGGGTAGCCGTTTGTGTATATTTTGGAATTATTAATTACATATATATACGTGTATATACACTTACATACGTTTTTATGCTTTTGGATTATATGTGAAGATAAGAGATATATAGAAAACGCGTTAGTGTCAGGATTGACGTGACAGCTGCTGCGTCGAATCACTATCGCAGTGATCAACACACAGTGACTTGGCGTTATATTCAAATGTTAGGAAAATCCAACCTTGAACTCATGGAAATTCGCGTATATTTTTTGAGTTGCCATATCCTTAAAACCATGTTGTTTCCATAACATGCTCGTCGTTGAGCCAAGAAACAAGTTCATTTCTAGTTGTTTGGAGTTGTTTGGGGGTGGAACGGGGTGTTTCCCCCCGGTCTTGGACTTCTGAGAGGGGCTTGGCGATTTTATATGTACTTAGAATATTCTGAAGTTGAGTAATTGCTATTATCAAATCCATTAGCTAATAAACTACTTGGCTTAGGTTAATAACCATTAAATCTTCCAGGAGCTGTTCATCTATACTAAGTAGCACTTAGATCAGAAAGAACAAACTTCAGTGTTGAAAACGCTCGTTCAACTGATACCTGAGTTGGTTTTAAGGCCTTTCCAGAATCTTAAAACATTTGGCCACAGCTTTTATATTTGCTATTTGAATATTGCTTTCATCAACTTCTTTTCTTCGCAATTTGGCGTTAGGTCATTTAAAAGTTCTTTTGCTCTAACCATATTCCTCCATAGTATAAAGCAGCGATGTTCTTCCATATCCCCCAGGGGCCGAGCGCAACGCACACGGGCCGAGCGCATGCCGAAGTCGGGCATATGAGCGTAAGCAGAGCTCTCTTTGCCTTCATTAGCTGCCCAGCCGTCGTTGAGGGCAGTTCAAAGCTGGGCTGTGTCGTTTTAATATCGCACACCAATACACTCTCACTTTTTGTCCTCGCTCTTCTTGAACATCGCTGGTATCGAAAATAGAGAAACGTCGTAGGATTACAGTACTTCTTGAATGGTTGTAATAAAAAATCTGGACGAGATATCGCAAGCCTGATCCAAAGAGCGTTCGGCAAATATAATATTCCATTGATCGACTGCCGGGGACAAGGATTTGACAACCTGAGGAAAATGAGTGGTCAGTACCAAGGGGCGCAAAGCATAATTTGTGAAGAAAATCCATACGCTGTCTATTCGCCATGCGGAGCTCACAGCCTGAACCATTGTGGTTTCGAATCCGTTGAATGTTGTTCAAGAGCTATAACATTTTTTGGACTCAACGATGGGAACTCCTTCAAAAGAAAATTCCCTCTTTCCTTCACAATTTGTCCGATACGCGATGGTCTGCATGAGTTTACGCCGTTAAACCTTTCGCGAAACATCTTTCTGGAATACATGAAGCACTTCAAGAACTAAAGGAACTCAATTTGACAGCGGAGACTCTCCGGGACATCAACGGTATTCAAAAATACATGAATTCATTCGAATGTATTTTGATGTCGTCGATTTGGTTCAAAATTTTGAGTGCTATCAATGAGAGAAACGTCGTCCTTCAAGCAAGAGGAACTACTATTGACATTGAAGTTGACAATTCGAAGGCTCTCCTTTCAGACTTGCAATTCATACGAAATCGATGGGGTCTCATTCTCTGTCTGCGTTTCTTTGAGAATTTGTTGTACTCTCCCTGTCTCTGTCGCTAGTGGAGAACGCTCCTTCAGTTTTTTATCGCGAGTCAAAAGCTTCCTCATTATATGTTTGGAGTCCGAGTTAGCAAGGCAGTTGGATTTCAGCGTAACAGCACTGTGAACCATTTTTCAACAAAATTTGTTTGATACCAACGAGACCCACCAAATTTGAAAGGTACCTATGGTTGGTGGACCATTTTGTGAAAAGACTGGCTTGGATTGGCCGTTTTTGGTTTTGAATTATAACTGTGCCAATGCTTAGAATTTGACTATTTTTGTTAGTACGCCTAATTCTTTACAAATAAACTAGAATTTACATTCAAAAAAAAAAGTTTTTGTCATTTATCTTCATTCGTTTATTAAAATTTTCTTAAGTGGCTAACATATGTAAAGCGCAACCTGCCGATATTAACATCGTATTCCATTAGTCATCACTCTTAGAGACGGCAGTATGAAGCTATGGATTTGTGGGGTTTGACTCCAAATTTCAGTTTTCTGAGCATCCTCCCCAAAGCTTATTCAATGCTGGGCTTTGTAAAGCGCAATTCCAAACAATTAAACGATCCCTAAACACGACTTAGTTTGTATTCTGCCTTAGTGCGTTCTAGGCTTGAATATGCTTCGCTTATCTGGAATTCTTCTGCTGCCGTTCACATAAATAGGCTTGAGCGTCTGCGGAAACGATTCTTTAAATTTGCACTCGCCGATTTACATTTTTCGGAGCCTTTTCCACCGTATCTTCTGAGTAGATGTAGCCTATAGCAAATTTCTACCCTTGAGGATAGAAGGAAAATAGCGGTTTTTAATTTCCTTAAATGACATTGTGGTCGGCAATATTAATTGTCCTATGATACTGGACAAGATTCCTTATACCATCAGTACAGAATGATTTTTATACTCTGTACCAATGCACAGTGGTTGGACTTGTACGGAGCCGCGGCCATAAATATTTCCCGTTGAGATATCGTTATAAAATTTTCCCCAAAAAATCTAAAAAATATTTTAAATATATGGTAAACAAATTGGCTGCATCGGACGACTATATCATATAGCTCACATAGCACCGTAGTAAGGCTTATATGGGCATTTCCACAGCACGCACGCGACAGTCGTACGTATTTATTAACCATCATCATAAAGAAAAGCAAAGAAAATTTTAAAAATAAATTTGTTCATATTGGTTTTTGAATAGCATTTCAGTAGCCCTATTTTTAATGTATTATCTGGAAATTGTAGAAAGAGAAGGTCCCAAGATACTGGCAGACAAAAAGGAATACGTTATGTGACAGAATATGGAAGTGCGTTTTTTAACCTACATAAAATTTAAAAAAACTGCGAAACCCGTTCGAGTTTCTTAATACAATTTTTTTAATACGATCGCAATCATGTGACTATATATTTAGAGCTGATTCGTTGAAAAATAAATGTTGGTGTTTTTTATATTTGACTGATTATGATACGTTACGTGACATACGTTATGTGACAAAATTTTCTCCATGATTACTTTTGTGGTTTCTTCTAAAATGCAAAGAAAAAACTTACTGTTAATTGCTCTCAAATAGTTTATTATAGTTTCTTTAGCAATCTTTATTTACACTTTGTACCCTTAAAATGACTTTAGAGAGCAAAATTTAATGAAATCTATAGGTACTTTTTAGGAAAAAAACCGGCAAAAAGAATGATAAAAATAAGAAAAATGGTGATTGCTCGACCTTGCATTTGAAAATCTCCAAATGTAATATAAGAAAATTTAAGATTGGCTTAAACTAGTGTAATTTAAGTGTTTCCCGATAAACGAAAATTTGTTTTTAAGTACTTTTAATTTTTTGGTCTTAGGGGACCTTTCTGTGGAAATGCCCATATGGCTATGGTGCGCAAAAATACTTCCAGTAGATTTGCTGTGCTAAAATTTCATTATTGGCATCAAAGATATTATTAAAAGTAAAATTTAAATAAATTTTAATTTAAATGCTAAAAGTTTAACAAAAATCTTCTAATAAATTAAAAGTAGATGGTAAAAATTTAGATTTGTCTCTATATGGTAGTTATCTTTGACCTGAAGAAGAAGTGTTTTGATTAAATCTGTATTTGTCAATATGGGAGACGTCTTCCGAGTATGTCGCAGCCGGCACTTTTTTGTATTTCTTTGTTGTTGGACTCGGCAGCTTACTTTGAGAGCTCTCCAATCGACAGCAGCGCGTGCTCTATTACCTTCGCATCGTGAATTAAAATTATATGCACTGTTGCTGGAAGATAGTACCATGGATATATTTTATTAACTGCTTAGCAGTATCCAATGCATAGCTTTCGAATAATTTAGCATTAATGGAATATCCTAATGCAAAGGCTTGCAATATCGTTGCGCATCGGGCTATCACTGCTTCATCAATGCCTGTAATATCAGATGCCAAACTCAGGTTACCAAAAAATTCTCAATTTAATAATTAATTTAATAAAGTTTTTGGAGCTGTAAAATACTTAAAGCTGTGGTTTCTAGAAGACTCTGCAGCTCGACTTTTGCATATGTTTTAGCTTCTGTTATGTCATTTGAATATCTTTATGTTTTAAATTTGAGAACTTTCCCACCAGCTTGGCAATATTTTTCAAGAAGCTTCACTATTTACAAATTCACGTATAAGCAAGTATTGGTGTTTCGTTATTCCAGTGTCGAATAAAAGCAGTTACAAGAAGCGCCTATAGAAAAAGAATACATAAAAATGAGAAAAAAAAATTATATGTGAAATTGTCTACAAACACAAATGACAAACTTAAAAGAAACATCACAAAAACTTAGGAAGAGCAGCAGATTGCATCGCAAATTTGACCTTGCAAACAGTAAGACAGCTTGAGTTTATACATGAATATACCCAAATCAGCAAATATCAGCAGCTATCCTTAACATTTTTATTACCTTAAAACATTGACAAATACACTGATAGCACTCATAAAAGGGGTATCGGGGGGTAACATAACTAAACGTCTATTTAAACATGAAAATGACGTTCACAAAATACTCAAAAATGGTATAATCAATCAAAAATACACAATAGTTAATAAATCAATCAAATTCATTTCAAAAGAAGAATTTATTAAAGTAAATACGTGCAACTTTAAAATTCTTTTTAAATTATTGAATTCGGACCTCTCTAGCGAACGTTTGACCACTTTGAAATGCAATTTTGTTTTCACGAAAAGCTAACTTAAGGCCGCTGCGCTGCAAAATTGAACACGTGTTCACGCTTTGCATTCTATTTTTAGAATTTCCCGTTAGGTTTCCGGAAAAAACTGTTGTGCCATTAAGAAATTTGGACAATTTTGAGACAATATGTTTACATTTTGACTAAATATTCTTAGACAGATTTTTGCAATGGTACATAGAGTATAATAAGTTTGTGCAAAAGTATGTAACAGCCAGAAGGAAGCATCTCCGACCCCATAAAGTACATATATATTCTTGATCAGCATCAACAGCCGAGTCGATATAGCCATGTCCGTCTGTCTGTCCGTAAAAACGCACAGATTTCAGAGATGGTAAGAGATAGAGGTTTGACATGTATGGGACATATGCTTCTTCTATCTGCAGGCAGATCGATAAGGTCAAAGTTCTCTGAAGCCCTGTCTACTTTTGGTATACCAGCAAAGTATGTTCGACTTTGCATGATGACGTTGAGAAGCACACGAAGTTCCGTCAAAATAGGAAAGAACCTCTCCGAGCCTTTGGATACCAGAAGAGGTTTTAGGCAGGGTGACACCTTATCGTGTAACTTCTTTAATCTGCTGATGGAGTATATACTGCGCCAGTGCCCAAATGCTAACAGATCGGGCACCATCTTTTATAAAGATGTAATGCTACTTGCATATGCCGATGACAATGACATTATCGGCAAATCCGAACGGGCGGTAAGCAAGGCGTTTTCAGAGATTGAGAAGCAGTCAAAACGCATGGGCTTAGCGGTAAATAAAGGAATAGACGAAGTTCCTAGTCTCAGCGCGCAGTGAGCCTACGCGTCATGGACAATCTGTTGCAATGAGAGAGTACAACTTTAACGTTGTTTGTCTACCTCGGAACGATGATGACTCTTGCAAACCGATGTTACTACGGGCTTAGTAAGGAGTTCAAGAGCAGAGCTCTCTCGAAAAACGAAAATCGCGCTATACAAGTCTCTTAATATCCCAGTCCTGCAATACGGCGCAAAAGCACGGACATAAACAACAGTGGATGAAGAGGCGATCGGCGTGTTCGAGAGAATAGTTCTTCGGAGGATTTAAAAGGACCTGTAAAAGTTGGCGATGAGTTCCGCACCCGTATGAACCACGAACTGTATGAGCTCTATGGGGACACTGATCTAGTAAAGCGCATAAAACAACAGCGGCTGCGCTGGCTTGGACATGTTACTCGTATGGATGAAGAAGCTCCAGTAAAAAAAAGTGTACGGGCGGAAGGCGAACGAATTAGGGAAAGCAGGAGCTGTAGGACTACCGAAACTTAGTTGGGAAAAACAGGTGCTGGAAGACATAAAGGCGCTTGAACTGAACAACTGGTGCCAGCTCGCACAAGACAGAGGCGAGTGGCGGGCATTAATAGCAGCGGACGAGACCGTCAAACGGTTGTGATAGAAATATCGCGCCAAATAAGATGAAGAATAGCGTTGCTACTTCCGAGCCACTAAATCCCCCTTGGTATTGTCCAAAACTTTCTAATTTGAAAAATATTAAGTCTAGATGTTTCAAAAAGTATAAACGAACTGGTTCTGCAATTGAGTTTTCTAAATACTCAATAGCAAAATCTAACTTTACAATTTTTAACTCTGAGTGCTATAACAAATATCATGTCCGGTAGCTTTGTGAATTCTAAGCGTAAATCTTCTGCTTTGCCTTCCTCTTTTTTCCTAGGTCACCAAAAGGCCAGCAATGATTCCACTGCTGTTGACTTATTCGCTGATTTCTTCCAATCAACTTATTTCTCTGTCCTATACACTAAATCTTCTTATCCTTATAATATTTCGTCTTTCAACTCAATATGTGCTCCCACAATTTCTGAAACCTCTCTATTTTCCTTTTTGAAATCCCTAAAATTTCATAGTCCCCTGGGCCTGACAACATTCCTAGTTGTGTGCTCAAAGAGTGCTCTAGTTCCCTATGCAAGCTGTTGCTTAAGCTTTTCAATCTATCACTTGATTCTTCAGTCTTTCCAACTCTTTGAAAAGAGTCTTATATTATTCCCCTCCATAAAAGGGGTGGAAAATCTGATATTTTCAATTACAGAAGCATTTCTAAGCTATCCGCTGTTCCTAAATTATTTAAAGAGATTGTAACCTGTGTGTGTAACCTCTGGGGTACCTCAAGGTAGCCACCTAGGTCCGTTGTTATACCCTTGCAGAGGGTATTATAAAATTGTGCGGATGTTTGTAACGCATAGAAGGAAGCATCTCCGACCACATAAAGTATATATATTCTTGATCAGCATGACGAGCTGAGTTGATTTAGCCCCGTCCGTCTGTCCGTCTGTCTGTTTCTATGCTATCTCCTCCGTCAGTTTTAAAGCTATCCTCACCAAACTTTGCACGAAGTCTTTTGGTACAAATACGCTGCACATTTGTCGGAACCGGCTGGATCGGATGACTATAGCATATAGCTGCCATAGGAACGATCGGTCGAAAAACTAGTCTTAAAGGGAAAAACTTTTTTGTTTTTAATGGAAACGCCTCCAAAGTGCGTATTTCTTAGTTTACTATCCCTTCCCATGATTTCACAAAGTTTGGTTGAAATCGGATGACTATAGCATATAGCTGCCATAGGAACGATCGGTCGAAAAACTAGTTCTAGTGAGGAAAACTTTTTTGTTTTTAATGAAAACGTCCTTATCATTGGCATACACTTATTTTATACACTTTTACACAATTCTACAAAGCTTGGTCGAAATCGGATGACTATAGCATATAGCTCCCATAGGAACGATCGGTCGAAAAACTAGTTCGAGTGAGGAAAACTTTTTTGTTTTTAATGAAAACGTCCTTTTTATTGGCATATTCTTAATTTATATACTTTAACACATTTCTACAAAGTTTAATCAAAATCGGATGACTATAGCATATAGCTGCAGTATGAATGATCGGTCGAAAAAGAAGTTCTAGTGAGAAAAACTTTTTTGTTTTAAATGGGATCGCCTCTAAATTTCGTAATTAACAGTGTATTATGCTTATCCATAATTTCCAAGTTTGGTCGAAATCAGACATCTATAAAGTATAGATCCCATAGAAAAATAAGGTCAAAAAAGTAGTCATAGAAAAACTTTTTAGTTTTCAAAGGAAGCTGCAAGGGTATACAAAACTTCGGCCGAGCCGAAGTTAACTTTCCCCTATTTTTCTATATAAGACTGCTTTTCGGACCTTACTTTTCTATGAGACCTATACTATATAGATGTCCGATTTCGACCAAACTTAGTGCAATCATGGAAAAGCGTAACAAACTGTTAATTACGAAATTTGAAGGTGATCCCAGTTAAAACAAAAAAGTTTTTCCCACTAAAATTTCTTTTTCAAACGATCATTCATACTGCTGCTATATGCTATGGTCAACCGATTTTGACAAAACTTTGTAGAATTGTGTAAAAGTATACAAAATAAATATATGCCATCGTAAGGGACGTTTTCATTAAAAACAAAAAAGTTTTTCTCACAAGAACTAGTTTTTCAACCGATCGTTCCTATGACAGCTATATGCTATATTCATCCGATCCGGCCGGTTCAGACAAATGTGTAGCGTATTTGTACCAAAAGACTTCGTGCAAAGTTTGGTAAAGATAGCTTTGAAACTGACGGAGGAGATAGCATTGAAACATGTGGGCGGACATAAGCACAGATGGACAGACGGACGGACCGACAGACGGACAGGGCTAAATCAACTCAACGCGTCGTGATGATCAAGAATATATATACATTATGTGGTCGGAGATGCTTCCTTCAATGCGTTACAAACATCCGCACAATCTATCAAACCGATATCGAGATATTATAGATTAACTGTTTTTCGATTTTTTTCAAAAGCTACCTTCACTTAAAATCTCATAACTTTTTTGTTTCTGCACCAATTGAAAAGTTTTAAGGCAGTTTAAAAAGAAGAAACCTGGCCAAAAGTTTCTTTTTTAGAATAATATGCGAAAGGGTGAGGGATTTTAATGCTATGGATCCAAATGTAGAAACAATAACCAACTTTTCCTCAAAATTGATTGAAATTAGTGTGCTTGTAAATGCAAATGGAAATGCATATTTTAGGTTGTTATAAAACTCGATCTTAAAGTATTCAAAGCCCTCAGTATCCAGAAAAGCACTCAACCACAAAAATAAGACATGAAATGATTTTTTTTTAATTTTTTGGTGAAAATAGACAAAACTTTAATTTTTATTTAGATGCCTCTGTGGATGTTTTTATACTCTTGCAAGTCCTTATTTGAAATATTGACTTATATCAAATTTTGCAGAATCTATTTGAAAGCATAAATTACTCATAATGACAGAGTTGAAGTTCCACTACTAAAATATTATTTCGAAAATTACGCCTACGACTAATGTCCAGGCCCGTCGAGTGTTGAACATAGTTAATTTAAGTTTTCTCCAAAAATCCGGGCTCCGGGACCCTCTCAGAAGTTCCTGCCCGGGGGGAAACACCCCGTTCCCCCTCCCCTGTCGACGGGCCTGCTAATGTCCGTAAATAAGCCACAAACATAACAAAATTTATTTCGCTTATCACACATTTTAAATTTAAACTTTACACGATCTTTATCACCAAAATTGTGAGCGCTTCAATCCCAATCCCTGATGTTTCTTTTTGTATGTTGTTCTGCCTTTGCTTTCAATAAATGTATCATACAAGAAGCCCAATAAAATAACTGTATCATACAAGAAGCTCAATTTAATAACTGTACCATACAAGAAGCTCAATTCTCTCATTGCACTCGTGTGAATCGTAAATATCGGCAAATGCCTTTTTTCATAAAAAGTTAAATAACTCCATCAAATATTACTCGATTTTAATAAACTAAAATGCAGAAGACGCAAAATTAAATGTTTTTTCAAACTGCATACCAAAAGTGAATAGTTTCATACAAATTTGGCTTATTATTTTTAGTTGAAAGTGCGGTAAAGTCGCAAAAAACTGAAAAAAATCTATATGGTTTTACATTTACATTTAGTTCCAATCAATTTTTATCCGAGATTGCAATGTAATACACCGTTAGAAAGGTGCAATTTTTTCTTTCTAACGGCATGTTACACAGAACTGTAGGATGCATAGTTTAAGACATATGATTTATTAACTATATTGACCTCGAAAATACGGTTTTTTAATCGATATTCAAAATTTTGATGTGCAGGAAAAGTTTGTGGTATGCCACAATGTTACATTTAACTATATCTACAATCTACACTATGTCGCATCTATGTCAAGTTTTTTGACTGTTACACCGTGTAATGAGCCACCTCGCTGGAAGACCGATTCTGTTGAAAACTACCACTGAAGGTATCGGACATGCGTTGCACTTCCACGCATATATTTTCATACATTAAGCGTTCATGTAACTTATCCTGCAATATGGCCATTGTGGCCAAATACCACAACTGACCATGGGACAGCGGGCGAGCAGTGAAGTCCTTATGCGATTCGCTGGTCTAGGAACGACAAGTATTAAAAACAAGGGGATTTTCAGAGATCTCAAGAGCTCACTCCGTGCAGCTCCTAGCATGTGAGTTCCTTAAGAGGTATGGCAAAAACCATCGATATGGCCTCCGACAGTGAACAAGGACTGGTCTCCTGACGGGCCAAACACAGGGCCACAAAAGTGTCGTTCACTCCATTCAACATGATGTAATGCTGGTAGTAAAAATGATCACTCACACGGTGTTTCCACACTAAGACTGGTTTTTCGACCGATCGATCCTATGGCAGCTATATGCTATAGTCATCCGATCCGGCCGGTTCCGACAAATGTGCTTTTGTGGTTGGGGGGGGGGGTTTTATTTCTCCTAAACTTTTCTGGTAAACTGGAAAATCATAAGAAATGGCATCATTTTAGGCGGGATTACCATGATACAAT
Organism: Lordiphosa collinella; assembly: GCA_018904265.1. Classification (NCBI taxonomy): domain Eukaryota; kingdom Metazoa; phylum Arthropoda; class Insecta; order Diptera; family Drosophilidae; genus Lordiphosa; species Lordiphosa collinella. Next base: position 8,219 of record JAEIFV010001548.1, on the reverse strand, counting down.
ATTCAAAGAAAATAATAAGCCATGTTGCGAGTAAACAGCGAGGGGTAGCCCAGGGCACTGTAAACTCAAAGTTTCCAAATGTAAACAAAACCCTCAAAATTTCAGTTTTTTTCTATTTATTATGTAAACGCAAACGAATGGAAACTTCTTTATATTTTTTGACGTGACAACGTCTTATAATTCGATAGAGCCGGCTGCACGCACGAAAAAACATGACTCATGCGGCGTTACCTCGCTCTGAGGCGTTCCATGTAAGGCTTGAAGTGCAAGCGAGAGCGCGGAACGAGCGACAAAGAAGCACAATCGGCCTTTGCGTTCGGCAGCGTTCGACATCCGTCTCTCTCCTACTTGAGTGAGCGATGCGTCTGCGTGGACAGCTGCTATACTATAGTACATTTACATGTTTTGATCGAGTATCAAGTGCAGTGAAAAGTGAATGTGGTGTCAATTGTTTATAGCAACGATAATTACAGTGATAAAGGTAATGATTCTTTCGATATTAATTATATATTCAGTGATATATTGTCGAATATTCGTGCTTTCATCATTAAAATGAATAGCATCGGTCCGCTAGTGCAGCGATTGTAGGTTATGCTATAATTGTCAAAATTAAAACAATAAGTTAACAGAACAATTTCACGTTGAGTATAAAATCGATGGCTTTACTATTCAATCGAAATAATTATCGAGCGTAGCTATGATTTAAAAAAAATTAAAACATAAATATTAAATCTTCCACATATCACAACACCGTGTCTGAAATGACAGGTTGGACCAGCCATCTGTCAAAGGGAACATTTTCTCCTATATCAAACACATTGAGGCGGGCTTTTTAAAAACTAGATTTACGAAAATTTTAATGTTTCCAAATTTTAAAATTTAAATGTAAGATTTATAAACAATAATTTAATCATTGTTTATTCTTATAATGAATTATTTAAAACTATTACTTTTTTATAACAAATTACAATTAAATTTGCAAAAATAATTAAGTAACTAATTGAAAAAATTTAATTATATTATTAAAATAATAAAATCAAAATTTAAATTTTAACAATTGAGTAGAAATTTAAACAATAAATTTTATTCAAGTATTTTGTTGTATTGTTTTTTAAGTTTAAAATGAAGAATTGAATGAAGAATTTTATGAAAATTTTTTTTAAATTGTTTCGAACGACGATTTATTTTGCAGAACCGCTTACAATCCCACCATGGAAAAAAAAAATTGACATAATTGTATTTATGCGTACAAATAAATCTAACTTGATCAATTTCATTGTGATTTCCAATTACCTCCTTCTCTATATACATACAAATCTATTAAACAAATGAAATTAAAATTTTCTTTTGAAAAATGCTACCATTCCATCAGTATTTTCTTAAGACGTTGTCACGTTCAACTATCGTCAGTAAACCGACTTTACAGACAACCAATTTTTTTTTATTGATATCTAGTCCGAAGTCGAAAGTATAAAATCAAATTCTGGCAGCTGTTTTTTCCTACACCCAGAAAAATTTCTTTCTAAAAAGGGCCAAAATCGCCCGTTGAGAAAATCGCCCTTATTTTAGCGCCTAGGGTTAACTATCTTTACTTTTAGAAAAGGCTTTCTACAAAAAATACAACTTTATTTTTCTTGAAACAAGGGTTTTGTGTTAATCAAATTTAGAAAAAAATTTCTCAAATATACATAGAAAGCCGTTTCACACAAAAGACAAATTTAAAAGGGGGTGGTGGGGGGTGGGGGGGTGGGGTGTGTGTTGCTGCTGCTCCCCACCCACTTCAGCGCCCACACCAAGCCCACCACCTACTTTTGCTGTGATAATTTTTTAAATACAATTTTTTTTTATTTATTTTATTTTTTCTCACCCTTACTGGGATTCGAGACCTCAGGACCTCGGCACTCTAACACGAACGACGGACATCTCAACACTCACCGATACAACAGTGTCGCGCGAGACGTGGCGAAATGACAGTAAAGAATGCAATCAAGACCGTTGGTAGAATGGCAAGACATTTGCCGGGCAGCCCGCCAGGTCGTGGGTTCGAATCCCATTCAAGGCATTGACACACAAATTTTTTTTATTTTCTCTTTTTTTTTTTGGTTTTTTAGTTATGTTGTTTTTAAAATTTTCTATATTTTTCCGATATTTTTTTACAATGCACTGAGGTCCAAATACATTTTTTCGTCAAACGCGAATCTCGTTACTGCAAGCATCGTTTCTAAAATTTAGCAAATTATTTTCTTGTTTTTAAGTAAAGACGAGTGCATCGTTTTTTCTTATTTTTGGTAAAGACGAGTGCATCGTTTTTTTTGCCTACTTTAGGTAAAGACGAGTGCATCGATTTTTCTTAATTTAAGGAAATTTTTTCTCAGTTTTAGGGCTGTATTTAATGGTTAGTGTTTTTTTAAAATTCAGGTTAAAAATTTCTCAATTTTTTAAAAAATTTTCTCTGTGTATAATTTCCCATTTACTGGATCAATTTAAGGAAAAATTCATTTGAGAAAATCTCCAAGAGATTTATAAATCACGAAAGAGCAATCATCAATGATTTCAAGATGATTTAAAATCTTAATGATTTAAAGAAAATTGTGTGCAATCACGCAGTAAAAAATTCAAAAGAATTACATTTACAACTCTGGTATATAGGCATTGGTATTATAATTGGAATGGGTCTTTTGTGATGTTTTTCGCAAGTCATCAACAAATTTCTTATGCCAGCTTCCATGCAAGACAATTTCAGGTGCTTTTCTTTCCTACTTAATATTATAAACAAAACAAATTTTTAAAATGCAATTCAAATTTCTCTTACATTACTTTATTTTATGAGGAACGTGTGGGATAGAAACATTTTGCTTCAAGATGTTAGATGTTGCTCAGTGGAAATAGGCTATTTAACACAGAAAATATTGCCGTTTCACTCACTCACATGAAATTAGTAGGCTCGCACTCATTTGTCAACGAGACAACTTCATACTTGGCCCTTTACAACGAAAAGCTATAGATAGTCGTCTAGTTCGGTTAAATTGGCATAGGCATACAATTACATTGAAATAAAACTTTCCCTCTTACCATGTCAACGGAAGAATTCTATTTGCGCTACTACGTGGGCCACATCGGTGAATTTGGACATGAGTTTCTCGAGTTCGAGTTCGAGTTCGGCCGAATGGCAAGCTCCGCTATGTCAACAATTCCAACTACAAGAACGCCTTTGTGCATCAGTCGGTCCTGCAGGAGCTGAAACGTATCATTATCTATTCGGAAATCATGCTGAAAGACGATTTGTCCTGGCCGCTGCCAGATCGCGTGGGTCGTCAGGCAAGTACAGTGGACACCCCCTAAGACATCTGTGTGAATTGTATGTTTTTTTTTGCAGGAACTGGAAATTGTCATCGGCGATGAGCACATCTCATTATCCACCTCCAAAATTGGCTCATTGTTGGATGTCAATCGCTCCAAAGATCCCGAGGGATTGCGTTGTTTCTATTATCTAGTGCAGGACTTAAAGGCTTTGGTCTTGTCACTCATCCCTACATACAAATTTGTATATTAAACTTCAGTTTTCATTTTTAAACAAACGCTTAACGAAGCGGAAGATTCTGGGTCTGAAAAAAGTGAAAGAACTCTACACAAAATATACAAGGCAAAATCTTCGACGAAGCAACGATTTTGATGACTGAAGTCATTGAAATGAATCAAATGTTCTAGCAAACACGTTCTTTAAACACTCTCAATAAACACTCCTAAATAGACCAGAATACGCGCATCCAACTCCTAATTCTCAACCGTCTTTGTTTACTCTATTGACTCAAACCTAGCGCTTTCCGCCACGATTTCTTTTAACACTCCCTGAAGTCTGGACTTCGTGTCTTCGGACTTTATTCTCCAGTCTACAATCTTATCGTGCCCATCTTATGAAAACAGCCTAAAACAGGATCGAGCAGGAAAAAAAAATTTTTAAACTGTGACGCCACTGGAATAATTTATATGCAACTTTGAGAGGGGCCCGGATTTTTGGCGAAAAAAGCCGTAAGAAGCGCAATTTGTAGTATTTTTTTATTTTCTACCTTAACCATCCGTGTAGATGACACACCAGATGAGCACAGGCCGCTCGATCACCAACCGCTGACGATAGGCGGCTATGCGAGCAGCCGGCTATAAAAAGAGCGTCTGGTTGGTCTGGCACCTCACTTAGTGCGCGGCATCGGTAGAGACAACACCTTGGAGTAGCAGATCTACAGGGTTTGTCCGGAAAGTAATAGGACTGATTTTCTTCCGCCGCGACTGTACTTCGCAGCGTGCGCGCACCGACAGGATTCGGTAGAGGGCGTTCGTAGCTAACGAACGAGCGGCTGGTCAGTTGTCTCCGAGCACCTGGAGAGTCAGGACAGGCATTTTCGCACGACGTGTTTCTGTGAGTGGTGCAAGCCGAAAATGCAGCTTTCGTTATAGCAGAGGTACGCGATTAAATTCTGTGTGAAACTCGGTAAATCTGCGACAGAGACGTTTGATTTGGTTAAGCAGACCGTAGTTTAATTGCCCAGATGTTAAATTATCCAAAATCTGTGGTTCATGACATTGCGACGGAGCATTTGAACATGCGCAAGAAGTGCGCGAAGATGGTCCCAAAAGTGCTCACTGACGACCTTAAATTGCGGCTCACACCGCCTTTCTTGGAAATCGCGCTGGTAGCGCTGCATCGACGCAGAAGGATCCTATTTTGAAAGTTTTTAAAGAATTGTAACGAATGGCTCAATAAATTGTTTTAAATCGACTCATCCCTATTACTTTCCGGACAAACCCTGTACATGAAATTCTCAAAACAACTGCGGCATTAACGAATTTCCTAACTCTTCGTAGTGAGCGCTCGTCACCAGACCAACCACCAGCCAAGTATTTGCCTAATGAATTTTGAGTGGTGTGGTGCACACACTCAGAAAAAAAATCGCCGTATATTTAAGAAATTCGCCATTGTTTTGGCGCCAAGAAAGATCGCCATTATTTTTAAGATTATTTTTTCTTTGAAACTATGGTGATTTTTTCTTGAAATTAAAAAAAAATTTCTTCAAAGTAGAAATTTTTTTCTTAATATTATGGCGAAATTTTACTTAAAATTAGGAATTCCATTTCTTAATATTAGCAAAATATTTCTAAAAACTAGAAATAAAATTTCTAAATCTTAGAAAAATAATTTCTAAATTTAAGGAAGAATTACTAAAATTAAGAAATACCTTTTGATATTTTTCTAAAATTTAATATCTTTTTCTAAAATTTAGAATATATTTTTTGCTGCTCTGCTTGCTCCGCACCCACACAAACCAAGAAGCCCACCCCCCACCTCCCCTCCTACTTTTGCTGTGATAATTTTTTAAATACAATTTTTTTTTTTTTATTTTTTACTTACCCTTACTGGGATTCGAACTCAGGACTTCGGCACTCTAACCACGAACGACGGACATCTTAACGCTCACCGATACAATAGTGTCGCGCGAGACGGTGGCGAAATGACAGTAAAGAATGCAATCAAGACCGGTGGTAGAATGGCAAGACATTTGCCGGGCAGCCGCCAGGTCGTGGGTTCGAATCCTATTCAAGGCATTGACATAAAAATTATTTTTATTTTTTCTTTTGTTTTTTAGTTTTGTTGTTTTTAAAATTTTCTATATTTTTCCGATATTTTTTACAATACACTGAGGTCTCAAATACATTTTTTCATCAAACGCGAAGCTCGTTACTGCAAGCATCTTTCCTAAAATTTAGGAAATTATTTTCTTGTTTTTAGGTAAAGACGAGTGCATCGTTTTTTCTTATTTTAAGGAAATTTTTTTCTCAATTTTAGGGCTTTTTATTTTAATGGTTAGTTTTTTTAAAATTCAGGTCAAAATTTCACCAATTTAGGAAAATTTTCTTAAATTAAGGGCAAAACCATTTTATGGCTAGATTTTCTTAAGTCTAAGATAAAAATTTTCTGAGTGTAACTTTTTCAACAAACTCTCCATTGCTCTGTCACTGTCAATGCACCAAAATCAAATGAAATCGACGCCTGCAAAACGAACATGCAGCAGCAGCTTTGCTTCGGTTTCTTTGAGAACTACCGTTATGTTAGAGCAAAGAACGAAAATGATTTGCCGTCCGCGCCGAGAGATACACGCCCAACGGTGACGTTCAGGAGAGAAGAGAGCGATGAGCCGATTTTCTAGTTTTCAGAAAGGACTTTTCTCAAAAATAGAAATCTTTCTAATTAATATGGCGCCCATTTATTAAGAAAGAAGCTGCAAATTTTTTAGAAAGAGACTTTCTTAAAATTGGGCATTTAATAGGCAACAATATTTTTAAGAAAATCATTTCTACAAAATAGAAATAAATTTTCTAAAATATATAAAAATTTTCTCATTTTAAAGGCGACTCAAACCAAGAAAAAAATTTTCCGCAATTTAGAAAAATTTTCTATTTTTAAGAAAAAAAATTTCTTAATATGAGAAACTTTTTCTGATTTTAAGAAAAACAAAATTTTTATGGCGAATTTCTAAAATATACGGCGATTTTTTTCTGAGTGCACTATAGTTTATGTCCTAGACTAACGCTGTGATACATTGCGCTGTGATGCATCATGTCGTTAGGGCTGGTGGTGCCTTGACACCAGCTGAACTACAGGGTAGTACGCAATTTTGATGAAAATGCTTTCGTTTTACGAAAATGTATTAATACAAATCTGGTGCTGAAAAGCACAAAGAGCGTGCAGAACGTGAGAAAATAAATAAAGAAGAGCAAAAAAAAAACTGACATCCCTCAACTTCTATCTGAAGTTGCAATCACCAGCGGATGATTCTCCACAACAAAGTATACTGCCTATCGGCCTTGCACTCGGACATGATATTGGTGTTCATGAAGGCATCCCCACGTGCTCCAGTGCACAGCAGCCGGATGACCTGGTTAAGCTTGACAGTCCCTGTAGTTCAGCTGGTGTCAAGGCACTACCAGGCCTAACGACCTGATGCATCACTGAGCGTCAGTCGCGTCGTTAACGACAGGTAATGCATCACAGCGCTAGTCTAGTACGTGAACTATAGTGTGTACCCATCACCACACTAACGACTGGTAATGCAGGGTCGTACCGATTGGTACGTGTTCCGGACATTCCCATACAAAATTCGTTAGGCAAATACTTGGCTGGTGGTTGGTCTGGTGGCGAGTGCTCACTACGAAGAGCTAGGGGATTCGCTAATGCCGCACCGGTGCAGTTTTATAGATAGAAGGTTCGAACCTTCTGGACATATTTTTTAGTCAAGATTATTTATTGGTCCGCCAAAACAATGGTAAAGATCGGATGAGCGGTTGTCGAGTTATAAGGAAAACAAACAATAATAGTCAGCACCGGTCGCAACGGTGATGGGCAGCACTTGACAGGTACAGAGTATTTTATAGTCGGGCTTGACCGACTTTCTTTTTTGTTTTCAAGTGCTCGTATGGAATGTTAAGGATGTATGGAGGTTCGGATACCAATGTACTTCAATATTAAGCATTATATTTCTGTTGTCAAAATTCATACCACCAAATCTTAAAGATGTTGTTGAAGATGTTGTAAATGTAGTTCAATATAATGTAAATTTCGGTCAATGCTCTTCGACCAAAGAAAAGCTGTACGCGAAAGAGCAATTAAAATGATTTTATATTATCGAGATAATCTTTATGGCTCAACCAATTTTAAGGGCTTTTAAAAAGATTAACCTTAATTTTGAACGCTCAGACTATTTTAAATCAATTGAACCTCCATTCATCGATCCGCCAAAGATCGGATGAACGATAGTCGAGTTATAAAAATAACAAACAGCGACGATGGGCAGCACTTAACACGCTTTAACACAAACTTTGGCAGACACAGAGTATATTATAGTCGGGCTTGACCGACTTTCTTTCTTGTTATACGAGGTGTGTTCAAAGGAAAAGGTGAATTTTGAATTTTCGTGATATTTTATCGATATTTTGTTTTTGTTATATTCGGACACATATATTTATCATAGCTTTGCATTAGCAGTCAATTTCGATTAGTAGTATTTTTTCGGGAACTGAAAAGGTTAGTCACGTTTTTGTGTGCTCTTCGATTTTTGACAAATTTTTTGTAAATTTTGAGCAAAAGCAACGTCGCATTAGTATCGTTCAGGAGTTGTTGAATGACGTCAACGACGATCCGGGTTTGCTCAAACGGGTCATAACTGGTG